>PVIR01028193.1:0-22166 GCA_004026965.1 Petromus typicus
GGGCCTGCTTTTGCAGCAGTTGCCACCTGCTTCTGTCTGCTGAACGCATTTCTTTTGTTGTTGTTGTCGTTTTGGAAGAAGTTGTAGTGTTTCGTGTGAGTGTGTGTACGCGTGTGTGCAAACCGCCCCTCTGCACAGCGCCTGCAGCCTTGCCAGTGTGACAGGACTCTCGAGCGAGTGCTCGAAGGCCACGCTTTCCAGCCCTGTGCCCGGAAAGTGTCTGTTTTGTTCTCGGGCCCCTTCAAACGACATCAGGGCTCCTGCCAGAGTAGTTGCACGCGCCAGCTGTCTTCCTACAACAGCTGGTCCCCAGGCAGCGGCATCCTGCGCCCCCGCTGATTTTTCAGCTCCAGGCCGGGGTAAGGTGCGGAGTGGGCGCTCGGGCTCCTCTGCGGGAAGGTGCGGAGGGGAGCTCGGGCTCCTCTGCTGCCAGTCTTCTGTAGAGCAGGGCGGGAGTAGGAGCAGGAGGCTGCGTGTGTCCTGAGAAAGGTGATGATGGTCCATCCCCACCTGCTCCCGCCAGGAGGTGCTAGGGCACCACAGGTCCAAGGCAGCGTGGCCGAGTGACGCTGGTCTGAAACTAATGAAACTTGTGCCACACAAAAAAAATAAATAAATAAATAAAAATTTTCCCTGCTAGAAACTGAACCTGGGTCCCGTGCTCTGAGCGAGCTACATCATCATCTTAAATCTTTTTTTTTTTTTGAGACAAGGTCTCGCTTTGTAGTTCAGGCTGGTGCTGAACTCAGCCTCAAGCCCAGCAGTCCTCCTGCCTCTGCCTCCTAAGGGCTGGGATTATAGGTGTGAGCCACCACATCCGGCATTGTGGTGTGTGGCTCTGATTGCTGGTAGGCAGAAGTTTCCACGCCCAGCATTATTTTATGTGGTTACTGGGGATTGAACCTGGGCCCTTGCACTTGCAAGGCAGGTGCTGGAAGCACTGAGCTAAATCCCCAGCCTCTTAAATCATTTTTAAAAAATTTTTTTGCTTCATGACAGGGCATTACATTCCCCAGACTGAGCTCAAACTTGTGATCCTCCTGCCTTAGCCTTCTAGAGTGCTCAGATTATAGATGTGTGCTACCCTACCTGGTAAACCTTTCCTCCTTACAAGTTTACTTATTGTCTATTTTGTCACCGGGATGAAAAGCGCTGTTACTGTGGGAATAGGTTAGTGCGGACTCGGTGTAGACCGGTGACGACACAGCACTTGCCTAGGGAGTGCCAGGCCCTAGGTTTGATACCCAGCTCCCGAAAAAGAACTGGCAGCCCTCCGCCCGGCCCTCTTGTGCATTCGGCCTCGCCTCCTCTTGCTCCTGCACTCCTGCCTCTCCCGTACCTCTCACCCTCTGCAGATCTCTCATTCTCAGGCGCCGAAGAGCAGCGGCAGAAGCAGACCAGGTTTAACCGAGCTGGGTGCGGAGGGAGCGGGGCGTGGTGAACGAGACCCGCCTTCCAGGGCCTCGTGGTCTGTGATAGGGCGGCCGTGGAGCTCGCAGATCGCGTAGGGAGCAGCAGGTGGGATGCCTGGAGGACGCTGAGGCCCAGTGCGCCAGTGGGGCAGAGTGGCCGAGGGCTGGCTCCGGGTCCTGAACACAGAGGACGCATCAGGACCCTTGAGATCTGGAGCCTGGCATTGGGGAGGACAGGGTGCGGGGTGAAAGTACCCCCAGTGACGCGCTGCGCTGGTCCCCAGAGCCTGGGGGCATCGCTCCTGTGTGTGGCTGTGCTATTCGGGGCAGGGAAGCCGTCCCTGACGTGGTCATGAGTCTTTACAGGCAGAACCTCATTCAGCTGGGGGCAAAAGAGAAAGGGAGATTTGAAGCGCCAAAAGGATTGGTTGTTGCTTCTGGCTGCCAGGGTGGACAGGGACAGGGCTAGGCGAGGTGGTGTGCGCCATTGTCCTAGCCACTGAGGAGGCTGAGGCAGGAGAACTGCTTGCACAGTCAGAGTGACTCTGGATGACAAAGTGAGACGTAATCTGGAAAAATGGGAATGGATGTGTAAAAACCAAAGAACAGCCACAAAAGTTGGTGCCGGAAGCCCACAGGGAAAGGGAAGCTCCGCAGTGGAGGAAGGGACCCTGCTGGTAACAGGAATGAGCTGCGCAGACGCTGAGCTCCAAGTGTGATCGCGGCAGGTGGACTCTGCCTGGAGGACAGCGTTAGCAGGGACTCAGCAGTGCCGCCCCGACTTCTGCCCTCCAGACCTTGGGAAGACAGACTGTTCAGCCACCAGGTGGCCATTCGTACAGGAGCAGCAGGTCCACCAGGCTCCTGGACCGCTGCTGAGCGGCCGGGGCAGGGACAGGCCTGGGCCGCGGCTGGGCAGTGCCCTCGCACCTGCATCCTGGGGTCCTGGTTCCGCCTGCAGCACTGCCGAGAAGAAGGGAAACAGAAATACTTCACCAGGCACAGGGGCACACCTGGGACCCTAGCAGCTGGGGGTGGAGGAGGCCAGCTTGGGCAGCTCAGTGAGGCCCTGTCTCAAAATTAGCGACGAAAAGGCGGGGTCGGGGATGTAGCGCAGCTGCACTGCGCTTGCCTGCCAAGCGCAACTTCCTGAGTTTGACGCCTGACCCTGGAAAATAGAACAATGACAAGAGCTGGGGATGGAGCTCGGTGGTGGAGCACCCTCCCCGGGTTCAATCCCAGTACCCAGGAAAGAAAGAAATAGAGGGCAGAGGACAGCGGGGTGCAGGTTGTGGAAGGGACCGGTGTGCTCTGAACGCGGTTGGGCCCCGCCTGGGCGGACCGCGCGCCTGCGCCGAGTGCTGGATCCGGGCTGGCCCGGCCCTCGCAGCCAGACCTCAGCGCGCGACGTGGATGGATGTTTGGAGGTTACTGCAAAAGGTCCTGTGCGGGATGGGAATGTGGCCCAGCGGTACTGTGCTTGCCCAAGGTGTGCTAGGTCCAGAGTTGATCCTGGCTCCCTCTGATTTGATTCGGATCGGTGGGGTGTGAGGGGCGGCTCTGGCACACGGCCACAGCCGCCCACAGCCGCCCACGCTCCGGAGCCGGCCTGCTCTCCCTGGCGTGTAGCTCCACCCCGTGGAGCGGTGTGGAATCACCAGCAGTTGGCTGTGACTGGCTCTGGCTTAGAGATGTCTGTCCTACACAGCGGCCTTCCTCATGTGCAGCTCTCGGCGGCCCAGGCGGCCTCCAGCTCCGAAGTCTTCTTGCTTCAGCCTCCCGAGTTCTGGGATTGCAGGTGTGCAGTGCGGCGGCATTGCAGTTTGTGGCGCTGAGACTGGAAGCCGGGCCCTCAAACGTGCTAGATTATCTGTCAGTGAGACACGCCTGCGCAAAGTGCCGTTCTGGCTTCTCCGCTCCTCCCTTCCCTCCTGTATTTACTGCAGAGTGAGCCCAGGGCTTCCACACTGAACTGCAACCCTAAACCCGTTTCTATTATTGCTTACTTTTTTGTCAGGGGCACACAGATGTTTTATTAGGCAGAATTAGAATTAAAGTACGTAATCAGAGAACTCTTGAGTTTTAAAATTAAGTTGCTAAATTGCGCACGGTGGGTTTGAGCGTTTGATCTTCCTGCCTCAGTCTCCCAGAGTGCGGAGGTAGCAGGTGAACACCAGCTGCATCATTCCATTTTTACAAAATTTCCAGAATAGGCAAATCTGGGAGCACAAACTAGGCCTGTGTTCATTAAGCGCTGGCAGGAAGGGCTGCCTCTGACGGACGCGCTCCTTCTGTGAGGCAGGTGTGCTGACCACTGAGCTGCATGCTTTAACAGGGTGGACGTCATGGGGCGTAAGTTGGATCTTGATAAAAATGTTGGAAAGGGCCGGGGATTTAGCTCAGTGCTTCTGGCGCTGCCTTGCAAGTGCAAGGACCCGGGTTTGATTCCCGGTAACCACATAACAATACTGGGCGTGGAGACTCACCCCAGCAGCAACCAGTACCACATACCACAGTGCCGGGCGTGGTGGCTCACGCCTGTCATCCCAGCACTCGGGAGGCAGAGGCAGGAGGATTGCTGTGAGTTGAAGGCTGAGCTCAAGGCCAGCCTGAACCACAAAGTGAGACCCTGTCTCAAAACAAAAACCCACGTAGGAACAAAGGAATGTGCAGAAATAAAAGGTGGTCTCCGGGCTCTGCAGCAGGTTTCCCTAGAGAGGGCTCAAAACCACCAGTTGCCCTTCTAAGCGGCTCTCGCCTTCCTGGCGCAGGACAGCGATAGCCACTGGGGTAGAAGCGCTGGTAGGATGCCAACTTCTGGATGTCGCTCTTCCTTGCTAGAAGGAGTTTTGAGCTGGCAGCCAAGGAATGGCAGTGTTAGGAGGAGTTCTTACCCGGGCAAAATGATTTACTTGGCGGAAGCGAGGCAGGGAAACAGGGCCGGGTGCTGGAGTCCGGCAGGCTGTGCGGCAGGCCCACAGCTGGGAGGAGGTGAGCCGGGAAGCTGGGTGTGGCGTGGCGTGGCTCACCTGGAACCCCGGCAACCCTGGAAGCCAAGGCGTAGGATCGCAAATTTGAGGCCCCAGACGTAGCAGTGGCAACACCACGCCACGCCAGCCTGCACACCGCGCCCGCCTGCACACCGCGCCCGCCCGCACACCGCAGGGCACTCGCCGCCGGAGGCAGGTGCGCGCTCTGGGCCCCGGGGCTGGGCGGACGCGGCCCTGGCGGTGACGTTCACCCCGAGTGTGTCTTCTTGTTCCGGGAGTTCTGAGGTCAGACTTCCCACAAGGGGATGGCTGTGTGTTGGCGTCCTGTCGGGGAGCCCATGCAGGTATGGGGCGCAGCGGTGTGGAAAGCAAGAAGTGGGACCCTGACCCTGCACCTGAGAGGTTGGGGGTTACCTTGCGTCTTTGCGTCCTTGTCTCTGTGTCACCCTCGTCCAGCAGTTCCGTTAGGAAGGCTCGCCAGTGAAATTTGAGCCAGGGCCTTCCTTGCCCCAAACATAGAATTGGACAAGACAAAATGTGGTCCCAGACACGGAGCCAGGGGCTTACTTGACAGGTGAGGGGGAATCGGTGAGGAAAGGTAGCACTGTGGAGCGAGCTTGGGCCGAACAGAAGAAAGGATAAAAGCAGAGAAGAAAGTGCCTCTGAGTAGAGGAGGCGTGGGACGGGGTGGCGTGAGGAGTCAGGACGAGGATCCTCCTGCTTCAGCCTCCTCTGTTCTGTCCACATCTGGGGCGGCCCGAGAAGTGCCACATCCCAGTCCGCGGAGTCATCTGACACGGTCCCGGGATCTTGTAATTTACAGACGCTCCTGTTTCCTCAGGGGCCTTGCCACCTCCTGCCCCCCACGCTCATGGGCATAGGTGGCACCTTGGGAGTGTGACCAGGAGCCTTGCTGTCCCAGGCGGCCTGGGCGGAAGGCCGGGGCAGTGGGCATGGTCTGCAGGATTCCTCTCCCTGCTGGGCCCGCCTTCCCCTCCGCTCACCCCGCTCTGGCCTCTGAACCCGCCCTGTGGCTTTGGAGCCGGCTACTTTTCCTTCATTAATTTGCAGGAGGTAGGTATTTTGTCCCCAGAACCGTTTGAACCCAGGCCCTTTGCACCGAGGCCCTTTATATCTTTTTGAGACGAGATCTTACTGATGTCCCGGGACGGCTGGACCGCACCCCCCTTGCTGCCCTCCCTGAGTGCTGCGGCCGCAGGTGTGCACTACCACACCTGGCTGTGCGAGTGTGGAGGTGAGAGTCTTCTGGACTGCCGACGCTGATCTCAGGCTTTGAGGCTCAAGTGATCCTCCTGCTTCAGCCTTCCGAGTACCTGGGCTGAAGGTGCCACCCACTGTGCAGCCTGGACAACTGGAGCCGTGCCCTGTGTGCCCGTGTGTACCCTGTCTGCAATGCGGGCTTGGCTGGCAGTGAGGGCAGGCCCAGTGCAGGGTGTGACCCGCCTTGTGTGGGGAGCCCTGGGTTCATGCCGGAGTCAGAGGAAAGCATAGGGGGGTAAACTAGGTGTACCAGGAGAGGCGCGGGACCCGGCCAGTGGCGAGAAGCAAGGCATTTATGCCAGGAATGGTGGTGCACACTTAGAACTCGGCACTCTAGGAGGCTGAGGCAGGATTCAAAGTTTAAGCCCCGCTGGGAGTGATGGTGCACGCCTGTGATCCCAGCACTCAGGAGGCCGAGGCAGGAAGATCGCTGCCAGTTCAAGGCAAGACTTTGTCTCGACAAGAAAAAAATATTCAAGCTCAGCCTTGGAAATTTAGCAACTTATGAAACCCTGTCTCAAAATAAAAAATTTAAAAGGAGCTGAGGATGTAGCTCAGTGTGAAAACCCTGGGTTCCATCTCCAGTACGAAAAAAAAAGAAAATGAGAAAGGATATACTTCCTCTTTTTTTCTGGTACCAGGGATCAAACTCGGGACCTTTGATTTAAAAGGCAGGCATCAGAAGCACTGAGCTAAATCCTCGGCCCGCCTCTTTTGACATTGTAGTAGAAAAGCTGTTGGGAGTGTCGGGGCCTGTGACCCTCAGCGTTCTGGGATGCTGCGGCAGGGGGCCCCAAGTCACAGGCCGCCCTGGGCAAAGCAGCCATCTAGAAAGACCGGGTTTCAAAAAACAGAGTTGTGAGGATGTAGCCCAGCCGAAGACCCTGGAGTCAGTCCCCAGCATGTGTGTGTGTGTATGTGTGTTTGTATGTTGTGTGTGTTCGTGTGTGTGTATGTTGTGTGTGTGTTTGTGTTTGTGTTTTTGTGTGTGCTCTGTGTATTTGTGTATGTGTGTTTTTGTGTATGTGTGTTCATGTGTGTGTTTGTATGTTGTGTGTGTTGTGTGTGTGTGTGCTGTGTGTGTGTTGGGGTATTTAGTATCAGGCCCTGCAGGACAAGCCGCTGGCTGCGCCCGCTGTGGACTGCCTCTGCGCGCTGCGTGTACACACCCCCTCGCCTGCCCCGCCTGGGCACCAGGGGTCCCGTCTCGGGCAGTCACAGCCCCGGCCCTTGGCCTGCCCTCCCCAGCGCGGGAGGAGGAGCGGGACTCAGGCGCAGCACGCTGAGCTCAGAACAAGCGGAGTCCAGGTTGCTGGTCCCCTTCCTGCCTCAGGCCTCTGCTGCAGACTGCCGGGAAGTACAGACTGTGGAACGTTTTAGATGTCCTGGAAGAAATGGGCAGAATCTGTCGGAGCAGGGCAAATGGAACTGTAAAAGTTAGCATTTTTTCCTTTAGAGACAAGTAGCTTCCAACCTACACAAGCCTAGGTCCTTACACCGCACCCACCTCAGAGTGACGGGACGTGCGGAGGGGGGATCCTGGGTTTCTCAGGGAGAGAGAGAAAAGGGCTCCGAGCTGTCTATGGCCAGATGCTGCGGGGCGTCCAGCGTGGCTCTGTGGCCCGGTCCCCACGCGGAGCAGGTCAGAACTGCCCTGTCCTGCCTCAGCCTCCTGCTCTTCTCTGCAGCAGCTGCTGCTGTCCTGGGCCCGCCTCAGCTCGGCGTCCCTGTCCCCGGCACGTCCCCTGGAGACCAGCTGGCCGGGGGCCTGGGGGACGGTCGAGAAAGGCACACAGTGTGTGACGGGCTGGATGAGCCTTCACTGTCACCAACAGGCTGGTGAAAGCTGGTCGAGAGCCGGGGTGCTGGTCCCCATCTGTCACCCAGTTTTCCAGAGGCCGGCCTGGATACTTTGTCTCCACGAATAAGTACGTGAAGCCCCTTGTGGGGAGACCCCTCATGGCGCCCGCCGTGTGCAGGTGTTGGGCTTCTTGTCTGTCATGGTGACCAGTGTTACCTCCTGAGGTGTGAGTGGCCTGGTGCCCTCATTTCAGGGACTGTGGCACCCGCTTCTCCCCTGCCAGCCGCAGGCGGAAGCCCAGGCCTGGGACTGTGGAGCCACAGACAGCAGCGGCCGGCCAAAGCTGTGGAAGACGGCCTTCTCTGCTGAGCCCTGGCGCCGTTACCCTGCAGGAAACACGCTTCCATTGCCGTTCACACCTTGATTTGCTGTCTCTCTTTCTTTTCTTTCTTTCTCTCCTTCCTTTCTTCTTCTCTCTTATCTTTCTTGACAGGGTCTTGCTTTATAGTTCAGGCTGGCCGTGAACTCATTATGTAGCCCAGGGGAGCCTCAAACTCAGCAATCCTCCTGCTTCTGCCTCCTGAGTGCTGGGATTACAGGCGTGAGCCCCGGTGCCCAGCACTGTGGTGTGTGGCTACTAGGGATCGAACTCGGGACTTTGCGCTTGCAAGGCAGGTGCCAGATCCACTGAGCTAACTCCCCAGCCCTCTTTTTTTTCTTTTCTTTTTTTTGGAGCTTTTTAAAAGAGGCCTGCTCTGTAGTTCGGGCTGGCCTCAAACTCACAGCACTGCTGCCTCAGCCTCAGCCTCAGCTCTGCCATCTTGCAAGGTCCCGTTCTCCGCAGCTGAGGTCTGATTCCCAGCAGGGTTCCATGTTCGCGATTGCCGTTTGTGAGGCGAGGTCTCGCTGTGCCGCCCAGGCTGGTCTCCAGTCCTGTTCTGGAGCGATCCTTCTATCTCAGCCTCCTGGTGCCCAGATTGCAGGTGTGTGGCGCCCCTGCAGTCGGGCTCCCCCCGAATTTACTGAGATGTGAAGTCCAGGAGTGATGTCGGTTGCCAGTCGCAATGAGAGTTTAGTCTTCGCGGAGCAGGTCTGTTGGGTCATGGCCAGCTGAGGCTCTGACAGTTGACTGAATAAACAACAACAAGAGGCTCAGAGTGAACTCCTGGGCCACAGTGACTCAGCTGCACCGTGAAAACCTAGATGGCTGCCAGAGACACACAGCACTGCAGACTGAATCAGGGCTTTTGCACCGATCTACATCTCCAGTCCACTTACTTTTACTCCTAAGAATGCAGGGCTTACAGCTTGTGCCGCTACACCCAGGAAAGAACCCACTACTTCAGAAATTCCTACTCATCCTTCTAAGAATCTACCTAAGAGGGAAACGTCTGGTCTACAGTAGCAGGTCCCCAAGTCTGCCCCACTCTGGGGTGTGGCATTTGGAATGCTTAACAAAGTGAACAGGCCTGGCATGGTGGCACGTGCCTGAAGTCTCCGCTACCTGGAGGGTGAGGCTGGAGGACCACTCGAGCCTAGGGTTTGACTCCAGCCTGGGAAGGGCAGTCTCCATCTGTCTGTCTGTCTCTCTGTGTTGGGGGGTAGAACGTAGGGTCTTTGTGCTGAGCTATATCCCTAGTCCTTTTTATTTTGAGACAGGGATTAAGTTGTCCAGGGCTTGAACTCTTAAGCTGGAGAGATCCTCTTGGGGGCTGGGGATGAAGCTCAGGCGTACAGCGCTTACCAGACATGTGCCAGGCCTTGGGCTCAAGGCCCAGCGCTGAAAGGAAGGCTGATCCTCGCTTGGCATGGTGTTGTGGCCTCAAGCATTCATGAGGAGGTGATGGCCGTGACTGGATCATGGTGCGTAGAGCTGGATCAGCCCACTGAGGGGTGTGTAGCTGCGGGGGAGGTTGGGGGAGGCAGGTCTGTCCCGCTCCTCCTCCTCCGACCTCTCTGTTTCTCACTGCCCTGCCATGGACTGCTCGTCAGCCATGCCACCCAACCTTGGGGCCGCACTACGGTCGGAAACCTTTACAAACGGAGCCAACATACGCCTCCTCCTCATAGTTGTGGGTGTCAGGTACTACGTCAGTGACAAGAAAGTAGCAAAGACACATGCTGGCACATGTCCGTAACTCCTGCATCTGGGGAGGCTGAGGCAGGAGAATGAAAATTTGAGCCTAGCCTGGGTAACTTAGTGAAAGTGCGGCCCTGTCTCAAAAACAAATAACTAAATAACTACAAGGCTGAGGCTATAGCTCAGCGTGAAGGCCCTGGTTCCATTCTAGTACCACAGATAGCAGCCGAGTGGTGGAGTACTTGCGTGCCATGTTTGAAGCCGCAAGGTTGATCCCTGTCCTTGGTGAAAGAAGGGGCTTTGCAGGGAGTCGGGACGTGAAGACTGACTGGTCCTCCTCTGCTGTGCTCACCGCGTGAGGCCTGGGAAGACAGCGCTGTTGGAGCATCTCGCGTTGTCCTGAGGTCTGACTCCAGGTGTCGAGGGGCTTCTGACTGGCTTCGGGTGGGCAGACACTGCCTCCGAGACTCAGGCAGGGTGCAAGGGTGGCTGATACACGAACAGCAGACCTTGCTAAGCCGGGCCGAGCGCACCTGTCATCCAGCACTTGGGAAGCTGAGGCAGGAGGGTTGCTGTGAGCTTGAGGTCAGTCTGGACGACACAGTGAAACCTCGGCTCAAAACAGCAACAGAAAGCAAAAACACAGCAGGGTGCTCTTTGAGAGGTCGGGGTTGCCAGAACCTGGAAAGCTGTCAGGTTTGTTTCGAGGACCACATCTGAGATACGTCCGGGGAGGGCGGCGGGCAGGCCACTCTGGACGCTTCTCCTTTTGTTGGCATGGGGGAAGGCCTTTCCGGTGCTCCATTCTCCCTGATCACTGCCGGCTCTGGAGAACCGGGTTGGGAGCCTGGTTTAACTTGTTGACTGCAGAACTAGGGGTTCAATCCTCACACTAAGGCATACCCCCATCCCTTTGTTTATTTTGACGCCGGGCTTGTTAGGTCGCTAAATTGCGCTGGCTGGGCTTAAACTTGTGATCCTCCTGCCTCGGCCAGAGGCCGAGTGTGGCTCGGTGGTAGTGGAGGAGCCAGGTTTGAGGCTGAGTTGGGGGGGCGGGTGGCTCAGCGACTGGCATCAGGTGTTTTCATTCGCGACGGGTTGGGGGCACCCAGAGGCGCTGGCTTGAAGTGGCGGACCAGCTGGGCAGCTGGCAACGTTTCAGAGGAATGTCATCGCTCCTGCACGTTGGCAAATGAGTCTGGTTCCCTCTTTCCCTCTTGTGAGGTGCTAGGGATTGAAGCCCTGGGCCTAGTACGAGCTAGGCAAGTGCTCCACCACTGAACACATCCTCAGCCCAGCAGATAATTTGTTCAAATGCTGAGAATGCCACGCAGAGCAGTCAAGCTTGTCGACAAAGCCACTTTCAGCCCCCCGCGCAGCAGTTCGTAACTTCCGCCAGGAAGGCTGCACTCCCCCTTCCCGTGGTAAAGTGCGCCGCCTGTAAGCACCAAGGTGAAGTACACATACTGGCCCGGTCCGTGGTAGTAATAGTCAATTTCCACACTGTGCGGCCAGGCTCTGAAACATTCTCGGTTCCCTGGGATGGGACACACGCTTACCGGGGGAGCCAAAGTCTGATGGATGTTGTGGCTTTCTTTTTTCAAGAGAGACAGGTCTCGCCATGTAATTAGGCTGGTCAACTTACTGTGTAGCTCAGGCTGGCCTTGAACTAGAAGTGATTCTCCTGCCTCAGCCTCTTGGGTCTGGGATTACAGGCGTGTGCCAACACTCTCAGCTCTGACCGACGTTGTATTAGTTTTCTAGGGCTGCTGTAACCTAACAAGAACCACAAACTGAGTGGCTAGTGACAAATGTATTCTCAGCTGAGCAGGATGCATATACTGTAAACCTTGCTCTCTAGGAGGTTGAAGCAGATAAGGTTTGGGGCTGGGGATTTAGCTCAGTGGTTTGGCACCTGCCTTGCAAGGGCAAGAAAGGAAGTTGAGGCAGGAGGGCCATAAGTTTGAGGCCAGCTTGAGCAGTTTAGCAATACACTGAGACTCTGTCTCAAAAAAAAAAAAAAAAAAGGCTAGGGATTAGCTGTGCCACTTAAGGTTTACTAGAGGAACAGATTTAAATATATTTAAATACATACACACAGTAATGCTTTGGTTCATGACTGCTTCAATTTGCAAACACTTCTTTTCACAAACAAAAGCATTTGGCAAAATTTTATTTCAGTTCACAAACTCCACATTGGGTGATAAACACGATCACAGCATCTCCCCACACAAACACAGACACAGCCATCTTCCCCACCAAAATCCTATAAAACTGACATAAACTGAGTTACCACTGTACTTGAAAATAAAAAAAGCAGAGCATTTGTAATCTCACCAGTCTAGGAGGCTGAGGCATGAGGACTGCCAAGAGTTTGATGCCAATCTGGGCTCCCATAGTTCAAGGCCAACCTGAACTGTATATAGTGAGACCCCGTGTCAAAGAAAAATAAAAAGCCAGGTATGGTGGCTCACGCGTGTAATCCCAGCACGCAGGAGGATTGCTGTGGGTTCCAGGCTCGCTAGGGCTACATAGTGAGTTCGGAGCCATCCTGAGCTACAAAGTGAGATCCTGTCTCCAAAACAAAAAAACTTTAAATCCACCCCCACACTCAGAGCTGTGCTAACCCAGTTATCAGGGTCTTTCTCATGCACATTATAGCACAGTTGACTGTCACAGTGGCTTAGTGGGAAGGCTCTGGGTTCATTTCTTAGTACCACATGACAGGGTAAGCTGGATGAATGGATGGACAGATGGACAGGTGTGCGGGTGCTGCATGCCTGTGATTCCGGTGCTCCAGCGGCTGACGAGTTTGAGGAGAGCTTGAGTTTCATGGTGAGTTCAAGGCCACCTCCAACACCCTGCCTCCTAAATGTATATATACACACACACTCTCACAGTTCTGCAGGCCGAATATTTGCGGTCAAGGTGCTGGTAGGGCCTGCTCCTGCCGAGGTCTCTAGAAACTCCTCTATCCTGGCTTCAAAGGTTGCCGCTCCACCTTGGCATCGCTTGGTTCCTGGATATTTTACCCATGCTGGCCTCACACTGGAGATCCTCTTGTGGGACGCGGGCATACTCTACTACACGTGGTTGTCTCTTCTCTCTTCTCCTCCTCCTTTTTGAAGTTTTTTTGAGACAGGCTCTAGCTATGCAGTTCAGGCTGGCTTGAGCTCACGATGGAGCCCAGGCCTCGAATGCCTGGTAGTTCTGCCTCAGCATCCCACGTGCTCAGACTGAGGGTCCCCACTATCCCGTGTGACCTCGTCTCTGTTGTTGCTGCTGAGCCGAGGCCTTGTGCATGTCCGGCAGGGGCGCTATCGCTGACCCCACTCTCCTCAGCCTTTAATTTTGAGACAAGTTCTCTCCAAGTGGCTGGGTGGTCCTGAACTTGCAATCAATCCTCCTGCCTCAGCTTGCGAATTAGCTGGAGCTCTAGTGCCTTGGTGACCTCGTTTTAACTTGATTACACTTGAGAAGATCCTGTTTGCACACTGGCACCAGCACTTAGGGCACAGACATACCTCCGCGCCGACACAGGTGGACCCGACACAAGTGTAGAGCAGGCGAGAGAAACTGGAGCAGAGATTTCCAGGTAGGGGGACCAGCGAGAAGCGCCCGCAGTGCCCGCGATGTAGCTCAGTGGCGCTGCACCTGCCTTGCAAGCTCAAGGGCCCGAGTTCGATCCCCTGTACGCGTCCAAAATAAAGTCCCAGGGACAGGAGGACGCTGGACAACCCAGGGAATAAGAGGACTTCTTGGACACCGATGGGAGCCTCACAGCGAGACAGAGTTGGGGTGGTGCAGTCGGCCCGCCGGGGTTAGCCGAGGCCTGAGTCGGAGAGCAAGGCTCGGACTCAGCTCCGTGCAGCGGGAGTGGATTTCCAGCTGGGGCGGACCAGCTCGGCTCCGTGGGGGCGGCAGCACGGCCCCAGTCATGGCGGAGAGGCCGTGTACAGGCCGCACTGCAAGGTGGTCCCGCGCGCTTGCGTCTCGCGGTGATGTGTCCCGAGTCAAGCTAGGTCTTCCCCAGGTTTTCATGAAGAGAGTGCCAAGACCCCACCTGCATTTTAGGGTTGGTCCTGGAGGGGCCGTCGGGCCGTCTGGGGGATGAGGCGAGGAATCAGGAGGTTTGTGTAATTACAAAAGGTAGAGTGCCTTTTCTGGGTACGCCCTTCCACCCTGCAGTGTTGTGCGCGCGACTGGAATCAGAGCCAGGCTCGTGCGCGGAGCAGGCGCGGCCCACTGAGCTGAGCGCCCAGCCCTGGGGTTGGGACCGCACCTTCACACCGGAACCGGCCGCTCGGCTCCCGGGCCCGCGCACTCAAGGGCCTTTAGGCCGTGTTCCTTCCTTAAAGACCTTGTCATGGAAGATGCTCTTTGTTCAGAGTCTGCGAGTGGAGCCGAAAAACAATTCCAGAATACATGCTTTCACAGGAGTAGTATGTTTTAAAACACAAATTCAGCAAAGGCAAATGTATTTTTTTAAAGACAAGGGTAGTTCAGGCTGGACTCAGAACTCGTGGCACTTCTGCCTCAGTCTCCGAAAGCCGGGCTTACAGGTGTGCTACACCGCGCCAGGCTAAAGCACGTGAATTTAAAGGAAAAAAAATGAAGTAAACAAGTGAAGTGGTGCCAGGCGTCCAGAGCGGGGAACGCGGCAGTGCGGCCGTCCTTGGCATCAGACACCAGGCTGTCTCCAGCCCCCGTCGTGGGGGAGAGACAGAAGCGGCGGGAGCGCGGCTGTCCCCGCCACCCCACGGTCGGGGAGCGAGGCAGGCTGCGCCCGTCCCCCGCGCCCGACGAAGGCCTTGGAGACCCCATCTCGGAAGCCCCAGCTCCGCACTCGATCCGGCGGCCTCGCTTCGAGCCTTCGTCCCGCCCAGTTCTTTCTTTGGGGATGGGGGAGGCCGGCGCCGGTGACGTGGGAAGGGGCGCGCGAGGACTGGAGGGCAGGCTTCGGACTGCGCAGGGCCGGTGGAGGAGCCGCTGGGGCGCCCCAAACACACTACCGGGCCCGGACCCGCCGCAGAGCTCCGACTCGCGCGCGTTCTAAAACGAGGACAAAGCCCGCCCGGATCTAGAGCGCGCGCGCCGTTGGGACCAATAGGAGGCTCGCGCTGGCCTGAGCGACGTGTGAGACCGGCCAATCGACTTGCACCTTGTTGCAGGGTGCTCCCGGCTTCGGCATTATAAAGCGCGCCACGAGTCGGCATTGTCAAGCGGCGGCGGCGGCGCGCGGGCCGGAGCTCGGCGGTGGGTGGTGGGACCTGCGCGGCGGCGGTCGAGGCGGAGGGAGCTCAGCCCGAGCGGCTCCGTCGGCAGGCGGAGGCGAGCTCCGGGGAGCGCGAGCTTGAGCGCGGCCGAGCCCGCGGCGCCTTCCCCGGCGGGTGGGGACGAGCGGGCCCCGCGGCGTCATCGGCGGCGAGGTGAGCGGCCGGGCCGCGGGCCGCGGGCGGGAGGGAGCCGGGAGGGAGCCGGTGCGCTGACGCCGTCCGCCCGCCGCAGGAGTCGTCGCAGCCTGGTCAGCCATGTCGGAAGCGGGCGAGGAGCAGCCCATGGAGACGGCCGGCGCCACGGAGAACGGACACGAGGCCGCTCCCGAGGGCGAGTCGCCGGCCGGAGCCGGCAGCGGGGCCGCGGCAGCGTCCGGAGGCGGAGCCGCGGCGCCCCCGAGCGGGAACCAGAACGGCGCGGAGGGCGACCAGATTAACGCCAGCAAGAACGAGGAGGACGCGGGGTAGGTGCGGCCGGCCGGCCGGGGCGCCGCCTTTGTTCCGGGGCCGCCTTTTGTTGGCGCCACGCGGCGGGGGGAGGGGCGGCAGGGCCGGTCGCCCGTGCGGACTTGGCGGTAGTTTGTCGGGGCGACCCGGGCGCCGCCCCGGCCCGCCGGCGCGCGGCGGCCGGGGCAGGCTGGCGAGCCGGCTGGCGGGCCGCCGGCCGGTGCTCCGGGGCCCGGCCCGGTCGCGGCGGAGCCGGGCAGCGTGGGTGGAGTTGGCGCGAGGCGCCCGGGCCTCCCTCCTCCGCCTCCCGCTGGGGGCGGAGCCTCCGTCTGAACGCGGCGCGGTCTCGGCCCCAGGAAGCCGGAGTCCTTTCCGCGAGCTGCGGGAGACGCAGGCCGGAAGGAACGCTACCTCTAGTTGTGTGGTCTTGTGGGGCTCGTCGGCAGTGGTGCGGCGAGCTTCTTAGGCATAGTGGAGGCTGGATTGAGGTGGAGGGAAGCGGGGTCCCGGTTGGGTTGAAATGGTAGGGCAGAGGAGGGCCAGTGTCCTTCCCAAGTGGTACCCTTGGTTGGGTGTGGATTTTGTCTACAGGATGAGGAATTGAATTCTTAGATTAGCCAAAGCAAGCGCTGGTTGAAATCATAGCTCTCTCGTAACGTTTATTGTCATGTGTTTCATTCTACCATTTCCAGAAAAATGTTCGTTGGCGGTCTGAGCTGGGATACAAGCAAAAAAGACTTAAAGGACTATTTTACTAAGTTTGGCGAGGTCGTTGATTGTACAATAAAAATGGATCCTAATACTGGACGGTCAAGAGGGTTCGGGTTTATCCTCTTTAAAGATGCTGCCAGTGTGGAGAAGGTAAGCTGAGGGACCTTCGTGGTGATTTTGAATTCCAAGGACAGTGTTAGCTACCTTCAGCTTGTGTTCTGCTGTGGGAGAATGCTTTCAAACAGCTGTTTTCAACTTAAATTCCTGTGTGGAGGAATAAATAAAGATGCTGGTGTGGTTCACGAAGGTAATAGTTGACCCTGATTACCTCTTCACCTGCCCATTCCTGGGCACAATGCTAAAGGTTGTGGGAAGAAGAGAAGTAATCCAAGATTGCTAGGAGGGCAGGCAGTTTAGCGTGTGTTTATAGGAAAACAAAGTCCTTGGCTTGGAGGAAACTAGAGGAAAAGCTCACGTGGGTAATGACAGGCAGAAAGGGGGCTCCGACCTGTCTGCTCAGTCACTGCTTGGCAGGAAGTGGAGGGTGCACAGCGTAGCCCCGGGCTCGGAGGAGGGAGTGCGGTGGAGGTGGAGGGGGTGGGATGGGGAAGTTGGGCTGGGGTAGAGTTTGGAGGGGTGGGGCACAGGGCGTGTTTGGTGCACTGGAGACTGGAGAAGGGTGTTGAGGGTCACATCGGTAAGTTCTGTCCTGCTTGGAATAGGTCCTAGACCAGAAGGAACACAGACTGGATGGCCGGGTCATTGACCCCAAGAAGGCCATGGCTATGAAGAAGGACCCTGTCAAGAAAATCTTTGTGGGGGGCCTCAATCCGGAAGCCACTGAGGAGAAGATCAGGGAGTACTTCGGCGAGTTTGGGGAGGTGAGTGGGCTGCCAGCTCCCGAGGCTGCGGCTTCTGGGTCACCTCATGGGGCTGGAACCCTGGTTCTCCCTCTGGCCGTCAGTAGGTCTTTCCAGTGGGCTCCCTGTCCAAGATGTGTGAACTTGGGTCCTGAGCCTTGCCCGCGTTTTTTACAGATAGAGGCTATTGAGCTTCCAATGGATCCCAAGTTGAACAAAAGACGAGGTTTCGTATTTATCACTTTTAAAGAAGAAGATCCTGTGAAGAAGGTTCTAGAGAAAAAGTTTCATACCATCAGTGGAAGCAAGGTAAGGTATCTTCAGCTGCATGCCTGCCCACCTGTTCATGGAGAGCTGGCCTTGCGGGCGCAGGTGAGGCTGGGCTGCCTCCGCATGCTCTACAGGACCTTAACTGTCTCCCAGGTGTCTGCCCCTTTGCTGGGCAGATGGTTCTGACCTGCGGAGGCTCACAAGGCCGGCAGTACAGGAAGGGTGTGCGGAGATGTAGCCGGGTGACTGCAGCCCAGGTGTATCAGCCTGCTTCCTCCCTCACTTGGGGTACTGCCGCTTTAGTCAGCTACCAGGCTGGCATCCCAAAGAAGTCTGGGTAGCCCAAGCCTAGCCTGTTTGCCTGCAAATGTGGAGTCGTAGTGGGTTGTGCAGCTTCTCTAAGCTCTGGCAGAGGAGAGAATAGTTGAGGTTTGGAGTTGGCAGTTAAGAGGTGAAGGTGTGCCTGGGTGTGGGTGGCTCTGAGCCAAAGCTCGAGCGGCAGCCAGATAAGGTGGAGATTAGGGCCAGGCCCTGTGGCCCTGTCTGTAATCCCAGTGTTCTGGAGACACGGAAGCAAGTTTGTAAGTTTGAGCTCAGTATGTGCCACTTAAGAGACTTAGAGACTTTTTTTTACTAAACAGAAGGTTGGAGGGTGTAGCTCATTGCCTACTGTCTAGGTTCACTCTCCAGTACCACAAAAAAGTTTTTAGGGCCCTGTGTTTGTAAAACGGCAGTTGTGCTGGTCATTAGTTGAATGGGAAAACCTGTGCCGCTCATGTTGAGGTGGTAGGAGGGGAAGCCTCTGAAACTTGTGGGATTGTTGCTTACTCTTAGAGACTGACTTGGACATACTCAGTCTTAATGAAGCGCGATAGGAAACGTTTAGGTAGAGGTACTTTGTTCAGTAAGAGTATGTGGGACACAGTGAAGTACATTTTACTATTCTCAATGGAGGGAGGTCAGGACTTAAACAATACTGCTCTGGTTTATTAAACCCAAGCATTTGAGAACACCCCCCCACCCCACCTCCTCCAGTGGGCAGGGAGGAAACTGCCTGGGCCTCAGGTTGCACAGACTTCTGACCTTGGCAGGGGTAGGGTAGTCTTGTAGCCTCAGGCAAAGCACCACTCTAACCTGGCGGCTTGCTTGCTTTCTCCAGTCATTCTCCACGGGAGTGTGAGTAGGTTGAGATTCTTCAGTTGCAAAGAAAGGTTAACATCTCTCCTCTAGACCCAGTAGGCTCTGTGGTGCTGGCCTGTCTGGCTTCTGTTCTGATGTGGATGTGCCACTGCCATGTCTGGTCCTAGTGCCTTCTCCCAGGAAACACTCTGTTCAAGGCTGTGGTTGTGGCTGTGGAAACTGCGGGCCAGAGTGTACCCTCCCCACTGTGTGTTGTCCCTAGGTGATGCGCTCGACTGACTGATCCTGGGTGCTGGTTGCACACACACAGTGCAGGTCTGTGTGCGGGCTCTGTCCTACATATGTCCTATGGCCTGACCTGCTCTCGTCCTCTTCCAGTGTGAAATCAAGGTGGCCCAGCCCAAAGAGGTCTATCAGCAGCAGCAGTATGGCTCTGGGGGCCGTGGAAACCGCAACCGAGGGAACCGAGGCAGCAGTGGTGGCGGTGGGGGTAAGTGGAACCTGAATGAAGATGGGTCCTCTCCCCGGCTGCAGGCTGTCCTCTCTGCCTGTCTTGGGAGAGCTTCTGTCCTGCAGCAGGGTGGGCAGGCAGTGCGCAGTGCCAATGGGAGCGGAGTTGCTGGATCAGCTGTGTGCTTGTGCTGCTGTGGCTCCTTGGAATGGAGAGCCCCATCTTAGTCCTGCTTGGGCCCCAGCGCAGGGGGAACGAATGTTGCCATTGCACTCTGAGCGGCAGCATGGTGGGTTGTGCTTGGCTCCGTGGCTGTCTTTTGAGTTGTGGGGTACCCAGGGCGGGGTTGGGGCAGAAGGGTAGGGAGAGCTGTGCCAGGCGCTTCCATCCCAGGCCCCTCTGACTCCAAAGCCTGAACTGCATCTTTTCAAGGCCAAGCTGCCAGGGAGGGTGGGGGCATCTGAGTGAGTAGCCACCTGTATGTGAGGCCCGGCAGGATGTCAGGCAGGGCTGGGCCCAGGGCCCTCTGAACCAGATAGCAGGCCTGTGGCTTCTGCCTGAGTTGCCAGAGTAACCCCGCCACCCAAAGGGCAGGATTTCCTCTATCCTAGCTCCTGTGTGTGCTAAATGGCCCGTGGGCCCCTGTGCCCTGCTCCCCCCCACAGGTCAGAGTCAGAGTTGGAATCAGGGCTACGGCAACTACTGGAACCAGGGCTACGGCTACCAGCAGGGCTACGGGCCCGGCTATGGCGGCTACGACTACTCGCCCTATGGCTATTACGGCTACGGCCCCGGCTACGACTACAGTAAGTAGGAGAGAGGGAGCCCCGCTCAGTCCCACAGGGAGGCAGCTTAGGCAGTGCAGGGCCGCTGGCAGCAGGGGCTTTGGAGTCGGACAGGTCTGGCCCGGGGGCCTTGGTGAGGTGGGGAAGGCGATCCCTACAGTTGAGGGTTTGAGGGTCCTGTGAGGAGGATGCGTATCAAGCGCCTGGCACAAGGTACATGGTCTGTAAGTAGTACCTGCTACTTGTTCTTGTCCCTAGGTCAGGGTAGTACAAATTACGGGAAGAGCCAGCGACGCGGTGGCCATCAGAATAACTACAAGCCATACTGAGGTGGCAGCAGGAGCGGCCGGCCGACTGACCGCACACGCTTTGTTTGGATACGGAGTAAACACAATTATGTACCAAATTTAACTTGGCAAACTTTCTATGGCCTACCCCTGTGCATCTTATTTAAAATTGTTCCCTAGGAAATCACTCTCCTGTTCACTATTTCCAGAGCTCTAGTTTTAGGCAGCGTGCGGTGTCTTTAAGAGGCCAGAGTGGCATTAGGGGCTGATTGTATTACCAGGTCACCAGGTTGGAGGGTCTGCTTCCTGCTGCTGCTCTGCAGCCTAGGCCTGTGGACCTGGTTGTAAAGAGTAAACTATATCTTAGGGAAACCAGTGTCACCTTTTTTCACCTTTTAATTTTATATTATTTGTGTCATACATTTCCTGTAATGGAAGTGTTAATTTTACTGTACTTTTTGGTACCTTTGGGAATCTAATGTATTGTAAGGTATTTTACACGTGTCCTGATTTTGCCACGACCTGGATACTGAAGCTATCCAAGCTTTTGAAATAAAATTGTAAAAACCCCCAAGCCTGGGTGAGTACGGAGAGCTGTGTGAGTGGGAACGCCAAGTGTGTTGGCGCTGGACCTCTTCCTGTAGCTGCCCAGTCACGGGGTGCGGGTCGGAAGGACTGCCCATGCCCTGCCTGAGCAGATGGACACTGTTCGAGTCTTATCGGGGGGAAGGGTCCTGGGAGGTGTGACCCCACTCCAATTCTCGGTAACATCCACACTGACGGAGAGCTGGCTGAGGAAGGCAGGCATGGCTGCCCCTGTGCACAACTCCACAGTCAGCTGGTTTGCTGCTCACTTAGGTGTGTGGGGGATCTTTGGATGGGAGAAAGTAAATGACAACCCAGGGAGGCCAGGGCCTCCCTGTCGAGAAGAAGGGGACATCCTTGAGCAGGAAGGAGTGCTCTGCCTTGGCTAAGGTAAGGAACGTTTCTGGGCCTGTAGCCATAGAAGAGGCTCTTACCTGGCGGGTGGGTGTGTGACAGCCCGGCTGCTCAGGCCTGAAGCCTCAGTGTGTCACAGCTTCTGCGTTTCTCTTCCATGTCTGCAAAAGATCACCCTACCTGACCAGGCTTGTTCTAGCACTTTCGCTGTCCAAGTGCTGGAGTGGCCACTTGGAGATGAGCCCACTGGCCTTTCGAGGCTTGCCACCCTTTATCCACATACATGTCTGCCAGAAGTGCCCTTGGCTGTGAGCTGCTTTCAGTTCTCCTGAGACTTCCTGTCTGTCTAGGAAGCTTAAACCAGTTCTATGGCTGTCAGCTTCCACTAGGGACTAGGTCCCTCAGCTCCAGATCCCTGGGTGTAGATAGTCCCAGGGCCAGCCTTGCAGTAACTGAGCATGAAAGGGCTGCTCCTGGTGGTTCAGATCCCTACCAGGAGGTAGTCTGGTCTCTGGGGGCTTGCTGAGTTTTGCTGTTGGCACACAGCCCTGTCAGTTTGGTCGAGATTCCCCTCACATAGGTTGATCAAGACTGAGTGGTAGGTGCTGTGGAGAGCCCACGGCCGTGCCCAGCTGCTGAGGTGCCCAACCTCTGTGCAGAGTGGCGCTCCTGCAATCTGATTTTATAGGCTAAACCTGAGCCCCACACTGATGCCTGTCTTGGCAGTAGATGAACCCTACTCCCCAGCACTTTGGAAACTAGTTCAGTATAGGCAGGAACTGGGATGGGCCCAGGTCAGGAAGACCCTCTGGCTGCCATCCCGACACCCTAGTTCAGCTGGTGGGTGCTCCTGTAGGGAGCTGGAGACCCGTGCAGTTCTAACTCACCTGTTAGAATGGCGTCCAGCTTGGCCACCACATGCTGTGCGTTGTCCCTGGTGAAACACATTGGGGGCTTAAACTTGAGCACATTCCTTCCAGGGCCATCTGTGCTCAGCAAGACACAGTTTTCCTTTAGCCTGTGAGGACAGGACATGTGTTTGCATGGTCTTCAAGGCTTGTCTCTGCCCAAGCCTTGGCCTGATGCCTCATCTTCCGAGGTCACTCCACCGGGATACTGCATGCGCCTCTGGCCAGCATCAGCAGCCCTGTTCGGCTGAGGTGCATGTGTCCCTGAGTGTCCCTTCCAGGATGTGTGGCATGTGCAAGTTCCCACAGCCCCCACCAGGCAGCAGTGAGAGCTGCCTTCGGCTCAGGCTGGGCTTTCTTTAGCTCATGGCCCTCTGTGCCTGCCTCACAAGTGTAAGGTCCTGAGTTTGATCTCTGATACCCAAAAGATGATACACGTTTGAGTTGGGCTAGGCATGACGCCATCCCTTCAGTCTGTCCTGGCTCTTTGTTCCTGTCCTGTTTGGCACTAACAGTGCTAGAGAGGGC
>PVIR01028194.1:0-22186 GCA_004026965.1 Petromus typicus
GACCTGAGTGCCCAGCTGTCAGCACATTTTCCCAGTTCTGGCATGACAACTGCCTAGGAGCCAAGGACATGCCCATAACAGAAGAGCTCAACTCTGAAGAGTCACATATAGTAGTACTGTTGGTCTCACAAAAGGTAGAGGAAATCTCCAAGAACCTCCCTCTTCAAAAACACACTAAACTAAACTTGAGCTGGGAGCACAGCAACAAGGAATTGCGGGCAGCTGGGAGAGGGAGGGGCACCAGAAGACAAATAACCATGGATACTCTAGTCTCCAGCAACTGGACTTAGGTCTCTTGGTGGAGCCTCAAAGAGGCACCAAAGTAGAGCCGATGGATGTATCTTGCAGCTACTACAAAAGCAGAGGCAAATCCTCTCCAGGGGCAAATAACCTCCCCCCTCTGGAAACCCTTGCAGTTCCCAATGATGAAGGTTAAGCAGTGAACTCAAAGATCATCAGACAGGCATCTAAGGAGGCCAGCTCCCAGGAGAATCAGCAAACGTGGCATAAAGAGGACTTAGCTCTCTAAAGCCTGCAGGGATGAGAACCATTAGACGGGTAAAGTTAAACATGAGGAAATAAAGGTGACCATTAGGAAAATACAGACTTGAAAAAATATAACTTTTTAGAACTAAAAAATTTATTTTGTTAAAATCAGCAAGTTAAATAGTAGGTTAGATATAACTGAAGAATACATGCTGAGCATAGTGGATTGTGCCTGTAATCCTAGCACTTGGAAGGCTGAGACAGGAGGATCACTTGAAGTTCAAGGCAAGCCAGGACTACATAGCACGACCCTGTCTCAAAACAACAAAGTACAAGCTGGGCATAGTGGTGCCTGCATGTGGGCCCAGCTTCTGGGAGGCTGACACAAGGATTGCCACCAGTTTGAGGCCAGCCTGAACTATGTAGTGAAACCTTGTCTCAAAAAATAAACAAATAGGGGCCAGGGAGTTAGCTCAGTGGTTCCGGTGCCTGTCTTGCAAGCACAAGGACCCGGGTTTGATCCCCTGGTAACCACATACCATACTGGGCGTGGAGATTCACGCCCAGCAGCAACCAGTACCACATACCACAGTGCCGGGCGGGGTGGCTCACGCCTGTAATCCCAGCACTCGGGAGGCAGAGGCAGGAGGATTGTGATGTGAGTTTGAGGCTGAGCTCAGGGCCAGCCTGAACCACAAAGCGAGACCCTGTCTCAAAAAAACCTAAAAAATAAATAAATAAATAAATAAACAAAACCAAAAAAGTACAAAGGTGCAGTGACATCCCCTCTGGTCAACTACCTACCCAGGCGAGGACAACAGTTTCTTTCTCACCTGATTACATATTTATAAATAGAGAGACTAGAACATGAAAAGTCTAACTTATTACTCTAATCAAATCCCAAGAGGAGAGTAGAATAGTAAAGGAGAAGAAAGGTTTTAAAACACTTTTTCTGAATTAATGAAAAATATAAATTCAAAGATCCAAGAAACCCAAGATCTCAAATGATAAAGAAAGAAATCTACAGCCAGGCGTGGTAGCACGTATCTGTAATCCCAGCACTTGAGAGGCAGAGGCAGAATGAACACTGTAAATTCGAGGCTTGCCTGGGCTACACAGTGAGTTCAGGGCCACACTGTGAGACCCACAAAGTGAGACCCTGTTTCAAAAAAAAAAAACCTAGGGCCAGGGACTTAGCTCAAGTGGTACCACGCCTACCTTGAAAGCACAAGGATTGAACTTGCAATCCCCACTTTGGCAAAAAGGAAAGAAAGAACAAAGGAGGAAGAATATAAATATAAATAATAATTGAAGAGAGAGATGACCCAATTGGATTTTTTAAAAATTCCAGCTGTGTGTTATTTACAAAAGACTCTCATGAAAACATGACAGCTGGTCATTGTGTAATCCCAGACTGAGGATGCTGAAGTAGGAAGATCACGACAAGTTCAAGGCCAGGCTGGGATACACAGTGAGTTTAAAGCTACCACGGACTATACAGCTAGAGCCCATCTCAAAATAAAGCAAAAACATGAAATGGCTAAAATTAAAAGAACGGAAATAAGTTAACAGGCAAGTATCACCCAAAATCTAGTTGGGAGGTGGGAGATGTGGCTCAGAGTAGAATGCTTGCCCAGTATACACAAGTGGCTGGATTCAAGCCCCAGCACTGAACAAATAAATAAACTCAGATATGTTAGGATTAAGAATTGCTGTTCATCTAAAAACAACATTTAAGTACTCAAATATATTTTCTTAGTTTCAAAAAAAAAAAAAGACAACATTTAAAAACTAAAAAGATCCTCAGCACTAAAAGAAAAAAGAAAAAGTAGGCAGAGCTATATTCATGAGACATAATAGGCTTCAAGAAAAGAATCTAATGAAAATAAAAATCCTGATAATATTAAAGAAGATCATTATATGACAAATGCCTTATAATCAGTAAAACTTAACAATTCTAACCTTTCAAAAACTTAAAATAAGCTGAAACTATATAAAGCAAAGTTTAATGAAACAGCAGAGACAATGATTCATCTATGGATTTCAGAACATCGCCTTTAACTACTGAAAAGTCAAGCAGACAAAAAAAGTCATCAGTAAAGATACAGATGATATGAAGCTGGACTCGTGGGCTCAGGACACAGCTCAAGGGCAGGATTCATACCTAGCCACACAGCCCTGGGTTCAATCCTCAGCACATATATATACACATGAATTCAATCATGGTAAGAATTTGTTCATGTAAAGAAAACATCAAAAATGTAAAAAGAAATGGGGATATGGCTCTGTGGTAAGGTGTTCACCCCGTGTTATGGTTAGGATCAAAAACATCTCCCAGGGCTAGGAATTTGGCTCAGTGGTTCTGCTGCCTGCTTTATAAGCACAAGGTTCTGAGTTCCATCCTCAGTACTGGAAAAGAAAAAAAAAAGAAATCTTTTCTCTTTTAAGTTGTATATGTCAGATATTTCTCTAAAAACAAACTGACAGATTCATCTAGCACATGAAAAGCTCTAGGTTCAATCCCCAGCACTTCAAATAATAATAATAATAATAATAGTAATAATAATAATACACCCCCCTTTTAAAACTGAAATATATTTGGGGATATACTAAAATATATCTGGAACTTGTCAATACAAAATCAGAATGTAGACCCTCTCAAGAATTCTTATGATTTTCTATTTTCCCTTTTGGTGCCAGGAATCAACTCAGGACCTGTGCTTGTCAGACAGATGTTGCACCATTAAGTTACATTCCTGGGCCTGAGAATTTTTTTTATATATATAGCAAGACATTTACTAGTACATTTTAGGCATACATAATGATAACATTCTTCATAGGGAATTTGCATTTGAACATGGTACATCCGATTGGCCCAAGAATTCTTACAAATTTTTAAAATTATAATAAAAATTTTAAAATTATTATAAAGCAAACCAACCAATATTTTTGTTGTTGTTTTTGAGACAGGGTCTTGCTTTGTAGTTTAGGCTGGCCCTGAGCTCACTGTGTAACCCAGATGAGCCTGGAACTCACAGCAGTGCTCCAGCCTCTGCCTCCCGAGTGCTGGGATTACATGAGTGAGTCACCACACCGGCACTGTGGTATGTGGTTACTGAGGACTGAACTGAGGACCCTGTGCTTGCCAGGCAGATGCCAGAACCACTGAGCTAAATCCCTGGCCCCCAACAAATTTTTAAAAGGTCAAATGTTATATTTATAAAAAAGAAAAATTAGTGGGACGACCAAACATTTTAAACACTATTCAATCTCACTAGTAATGGGAAAAGTATAAATTAAGGCCTGAATGAGATCACAAAGACAGTCTAATAATACTGCACACTGAAGAAAATGTGGCTCAGGGAAAATTTATTCATGTTGGTAAGGAGGAAATTAGTACAACTAACTTAGGAAAACAATCTGGCCTTGTCTCATAGAAACTGGCTTACTGGTAGGGCATGATGACAAATGCCTACAATTTCAGCACTCAAGAGGCTGAGGAAGGAAGCTCACCAGGAGTTCAAGGCCAGCCCAGGCTATGTAAGTTTGAAACCAGGCTGAAATACATAGTGAGAACCTGTCTCAAATAAATAAGTAAATAAGTAAATAAAATAATAAAAATAGTGTCTTACTGGCAGCATACCTGGCAGTAAGACTACTACTGTCCTATATACACACCCAAGAGAAACTTCTGTGTGTACATTGCTGGAGACTGAACCCAGCACCTCTTGCATATTAAGCAGTAATTCTATGACTGAGCTATACTCCCCAGCTCCTAAGAGAAATGTTTAGTAAACTGCATTTGACATGTGCTAATACGCATGATTACTCATAAAACACTGTTCACAGCAACAGCAAAAAAAAAAGCATCTGGGCATGGTGGTACATGCCTGTATTTCCAGCACTCAGGGAGCCTGAGGCAAGAGGATCACAAGTTTAAGCCCAGCCTGGGCAACTTAACAACTTAGCAAGACCTAAAACAATAAATGAATAAAAATCAAAAGGGCTGGGCTGGGGATACAGCTCAGTGTAAAGGCCCTGGGTTCAATCCACAGGCCCCCTACCTCCCATACACACACAAAATAAACCTAAAAACAATCCAAAGGTTCACTTACAGATACAGATATTTACACATTATAACCTTACAGAGGAATGAGCTACATCTGTATGCAACAGTCTGATGATATTTAAAAATTTATGCATGAAAAAACACTGAGCCACAACTAATATTGTGTATATGGCTGTATTTTTACTTTGCTCTGAAGTTTCATATATAATTAAGTTCTGAGTTATTTTTTGAAGAGTGTTTTTGTAGTCTAGCCTGGCCTCCAACTCATCATCCTTTCACCTCAGCCACACAAGTGCTGGATTACAGATGTGCACCACCACACTGGACATGGCTATTTCTTAAAGCATGAGCATGGGAGAAAACTTCGAAGGGCAAGGGAAGCGAGATTAGATCAGTAGGTATCTCTGAATGAGAGGGAGAGAGTAGTGAGGAGGAATCTGTAGCTTGACGTTTTCGCTAAGGTGCTATTCTTGGATTGTGTGACAGGTTGACACGTATTCTCATTGCAGTAAATAAACGAGACCAATAACAGCAGCCTGTCGTGAGCCCAGAGTTCCAATCATTCCAATTCCATGGACCTGAGGTCCATCAGGTCACATCTCCCACACCCAGACCCACACACTAAGCTGAATACAGCACACAAGACCATGCCCTCCCTTTCCCATGTCCCCACCTGTGTCCGAGCATTGAGCAGCTGCTGGAAACTCTCAACCTCTTTGCTGTCATCTGTAGCCCGCTCCTGAGGGACGACAAAGGGAAACATCGGGTCCTTCCCTCCAGCCAGACCCCTTCGCTCCATATTCCAGCTGCTGAGCAGGTCCCCAAGAACAAGACTGAGTGGGACAGACATCACCTCTGCCCTTCCACCGCCACGTGCTCTGTGCAGGGAAAGCGGAGCAGGAGCACCCCTTACCATCAGCACACCAAGCATCATGTCGTAGTTGTTGATCAGAAATACAAGCTGCTCCTTCCGGGAGGAGAATTCAGCTGCCACTCGAAGGACAAAATTCTCCACCTCTACCTGAAAAGTCCAACGAGAGGAAGTGAGGCCAAAAGGCCAGGTCATCTGGGCTCTCTCCTCACTGCAGCTGAGGAGTCACTGCTGTTTTCTCACCTGTAGCTGTCCCAGCAGCTGCATGGTCCGCTCATTGGGAATTGTCTGGTTGATGCTGACAAGGGCAGAGGAGAACTCCGCATACCGGCGTGTGATCTGCAAGAAAGAAAGTAAAAGAAGAACCACACTAGGCCACTGGCCCAACCAACTGAACCTCCCAGTTCCCGCAGCGACCACCTTGTGTGTGACCTCTACCTCCAACCCTTCTTCCCAACAGTTCCCCATGCACCAGGAGTGTGGTCGCACACTGAGACTGCCCCTCACGTCATGTGGCCCAGCAGGCAGACAGGGCCCACATCCTGGTAAAGCTTAGAGTCCACCCTTCAAGATCCCTTTGTCAGCATTGCCCCCACTCACATAGTGGGGCCGAGTATCCAGTCCACCAAGGCGCTGGGGGTCAGTGCTCCGCACACTCTGGACATTCATCTCCAGGATCAGCTCGAACCGTGGCCACAGCAAGGCAAGTACCTGTTCCCAGTACCTGTGGGCTTAAGCAGAACCTGAAGTCAGCCGATAAGGAACTGGGGCACAGAGGGAGGGGGGACGTACTTCCGGTTAATGGCAGGTGCCAGGGGAGCAGGGAGAGTGACAAAGGTGAGCCAGAAAGCAGCAGCTGCCTCTGGAGCACCCGAACAGGAGTAAGGCTCAATGACCTCAGGTTAGGAGGAGCCTACAGGTCAGGCTGGAGCTGTGCAAGCCCGAGAGTTCAAGCCTGCAGGGCAACAAGGACAGAACTCTGTGACCTGTCCAGCGCCGGGACCTCCCTCTTTGCTGCAATGTTGCGGAATCGGAGAACAATGTGGATACAGAGAAAAACAGCAATGGCATCGTAGCAGTCAGCCAGGTAGGACTCCAGGTGTTTCTGGGAACAGGAAGGATTGGAAGCAAGTGTCCATTAGTCTGCTACTCCCTGTGGCTGTGGACAAATAAATGCATGTTTTTTGGGGCATGAGGCCCTGGTCAGAGAGAAACCTAAAAGGGAAATGTGATCCCTTCCCTAGCCACTGTCCCCCTTGTCCACTGGCCCTGTTCACTTGTCCCTCACAGATCCCCAGAGCCTATGGTCACAAGCCAGTCACTGCAGAACTCAGAGCTGAGTGGGGCCACGAGTGAGAGCACCGAGATTCAGGGCCCTCGGTTTTCAGGGATTTAGTCTAGTAAGGGTAAGCGGCAGGCGTGCCTCAGGGACCCCAGGGTTTCACGAGACTCCATTCTATGCATAAGGCTTAAATACCTCAGTGAGGTGCCTGGTGTTAGTACCACCATGCTGATTTGGACAAAAGGACATAAAATCAGGACTGGGATCTTACCAGCGTCATGCTGAGGGTTCGGCCCATGACAGCATGGAATAGGTCGTGTGCAGCTGGGCCAGACACAACAAAAAATTCGCAGATGAAAAGATATTCACGGCAGGAATTGTCTAGGAGGGCATAGTGCTGGCTGCGGAACAGGGCTTCAAATGGGTACTAAAAGGACAATGAAGAAAGACAAGGGCTGCATCAGACCCTGGAAGCCCAGCAAGCATGGAACGGCGACCACAGACCCGGCCCATTCTGTCTCACTCCTGGCAGGGAAAGAGCACCCCGAAGAGGTGGGGGACCCAGGGGCACAAAAGGAAGTGCCCTCTCGTTGGACTTTTCAGGTAGAAGTGCTACTCCTGCAGCCACCCCAGCTGGCCCCGGAGTCACCCCTCTGCCCGTCTCCTTCGCAGCAGGACAGAGCAATGGGACGGGCCACTCCCAGGACTGGGCCCATAGGTACGGAAGATTTGGCCAAGGCCTGGCCTTCCCTCCCCCGTGCACAACCGAAGGGTGCTCCTCTTCGTACCCTCTGCTCTCCCCGCTGGGCCGTGTGGGGCACCAAGATGGGGGCCTCAAGTTCAGTGGGGGAGATGACAGAGCCCCGGGTGCCCAGGGTGAAGATGGTGTTCCTGCTGCGGAGAGAGGGCTTCGAGAAGAATCGTGAGGAGGGTCCAAGTCAAGGAAAACCAGAAGACCACACTGGGCCCACAGCCTCAGCATCTGCAGGACCGCAGGCAGAGAGGCACAGGCTAGACCTCCCTCCCTGGGCCACCTCCACTTCACTCTACATCTGCGAGTGGGCCTCACAGAGTCCGCGCTCCTGAAGTCAAGGGGGATCTATGTGTCAGAACGGCACATGTGAGTCCCTGGGCGGCAGCCACCCCCCCCATTTTCAGGGCCTGCAGGAGGGTCCCGCTCCAGGATATCTTTTTTTGCTGTATCTTCCACACCCATGAGATCATCTTTCTCAGCGACTTCCTCATACTGGAGAAAGCAAAGAAAAGCACCAGTCACATCTCTTCCCACAGCAGAGAAAAACGTCCCTGTCCCTCCTGTCAAGGTGTCACCTCCTCCTGGCCCACGCACCCCTCACCCCTTGGTCTCACCTGCACCTTCATGAGCCGCCCAAGGTATGAGCGATAGTAAGACAGGTAGATCTTGCTCAGCGTTTCCACATATTCATCCCTGATCTCCTTCGCTGTTGCTCGCTCATTGCCCAGGAGGAACTGATAGAAGAACCTGGGGGGCGGCACAAGTCAGTCTCCCTGTCTTCCCAAGAAACAAGATGCTCATGCTGGGCGGCTCCAAAGCTCAGAGGCCACCTGTGCCCTTCCCCGGGGTGGCAACCTGTACTTCAGCAGGGCTGTCTGGGGGATCTGATAGTTGGTCATTGGTTTTCTGAAGGAGTAAATCTTCTGGAGTATGAATTCTCGGATCTTTGTCACTGCCTAGATGTGAGGAACCAAACAGGGAGTGAAGCTGCAGGCCTTGTACTGGACAGGACAGACAAGGGGAAGTGACAACCGCTAGTCACAGAGAGAATAACGAATACTTCTTGAGGCTTTTGGGGAACCCCCAGAGGCAAAGGTGAGCTCTGCAGGGAGGAGGCAGGGCAGCGTTCCGGGGAGTCTGGCTCTGGTCTCAGGGCTGTCCACCCCTCCTCCCACCTTGACCCGCAGCCGGTCTAGCACGCCTCTGACATCTGCGCAGGCCGCCGTGCCTCTGGCTTCCTGCTCTCTGACTGCGGCTGCCTTGGCATCCAGCTCCTGCAGCTGCTCCAGGAACCTGGGCTCTGTAACCGGAGCCTCCAAAATTGCTCTGGATACCGAGGAGGAGTAGGGTAGATTAGAAGGAAGACCCTCATCAAGGTTAGAAATGGCTGTCAACCCATCATCTAATTTCTAGAAGGTGCCTGATGACCTGAGCCAAGAGGTCAGAGTAGGGCACCCCAGCCCCTCCACTTGCTACGGACATTAAGACCCTTTGAAGCAGTGACTCACGTGACCAGAGCAGAGGGCACCACCAGACCGTCAACCAGCTCCCCAAGTTTCCCTCGCACCGCTTGGCGGTTTCGCAGTCGAATGTTCATGGCTCCTGACTGCTCCTGCAGCGTCCGGATCTCAGAGCTGATGGAGCTGAGGTCACTTTGAAAAGCTCCCAGCATCTGCTCCATGCGCTGACGGTAGAGCAGAAGATGATGCTGCAGTACCACAGCGCTGGCAGGGGACAAGTAGGCCGCCCAAGTCTCTCAAGTATACCCCAACACCTGCCCGCCAGAGGACGGCAGAAAATGAGGTACCCCAAACGTCACAGGAATATCAGTTACGGTGGTGAAAAAAAGGCTGCCGAGGGCATCCGGAAAGTGACCCTCACATGGCCCACCTGAGGCTGAACAACAGCGTAAGATGCAGGCGTGCACTACTAACCTCCAGGACGGCGTCGCAGGCTGTGATCTGGTTGTGCAGAGATGCGATGTTCTCACTCTCCTGGATGTCTGAGCCACAAGCGTCAAGGCCTCACAGTGAAGGAAGGCAAAGACCCTCAGGCCCGCAGGACCTTGCCAACTGCAGCCCACAGCGAGAGGTCTGCCCCAGCTGGGCTGTGTGCAACCGTACCCCACATACTCCAGCAAGAGTCCTCTCCCTCTGTTGGAGGATACAATCCCGAATGGACTTCTGCTCTATCTGCTGCAGCTCCAGCTCAACCTGCTTTGAATAGTGACGGAGATCCACACCCTGGGAGAACAGAAATGACTGGTCGGGGGGAGGTCACAGTGAGGGACCCCGAAAGAGACCAGTGAAAGGCTGGAGGGTAAGGCAGGAGGCCAACACATTATTTTTCTCTGGGGGAGGCCAGGTGGAGTAGGGGGATCGGTGGAGAACCTCACCGTTTTGAGAGCTTCCTTTACTAACTCATCCTCCAGATTTGCCTGAATGTGAACTGGAAAGAGAAGTTTATCATAAGGGTCCCTCTCCCCGCACCGAGCACCTGCACAGCAGTCCCTGCCTCCTTCCTTCAGGCCCCCATGCTTTGAAGATTACAGGTACAGTCCCCTCACATGCAGCTTCATTTTCTGCCAGTGACAGAAGTTATCGGGGGTCAACGGCAGACAAAAAATACTAACGAAAAACTCCAGAAATAAACAATGCATATGTTTTAAACTGTGCCCACACTGGGCAGCTGGATGAAATCTTGTGCATCCCATTCCACCCGGGATGTGCGTTCGGTTCCAAATCTGACCATGTAGTGCATCTTTCCGGCCTGGCAGTCACTAAGATGCTGTACTAGTTTGACCAATCATCCATGTAGGAAGTGCTTATACTCTAATTATCCTTATTCTTCTTAAAAAATGCTGCTAAAGTGATTCTAGCAATTGTATTATATAGTATACTGCTTTAACTGTTCTGGTTTATTATTGTTGCTGTTACTCTCTTACTATCCCTAATTTATAAACTGAACTTTATCAACTTCATAAATTCAAATTCAGACACAGCCATTTGGGAGCTGAGGTGAGAGGGATTGCAAGTCTGAGGCCAGCATGGGCAACTATCAAAACTCTGCCTCAGGGCCGGGGATTTAGCTCAGTGGATCCAGTGCCTGCCTTGGAAGCACAAGGTCCCAAGTTTGATCCCCGGTAACCACACACCACTATGCCCGGCATGGTGACTCACACCTGTAATCCCAACACTCAGGAAGCAGAAGCAGGAGAATTGCTTGGTGTGAGTTCCAGGCTCACCTGCGCTACATAGTGAGCTCAGGGCCAGCCTGAACTACAAAAGTGAGACCCTGTCTCAAAAAAAAAAGAGGGCCGGGGAGTTAGCTCAGTGGGTTCCGGTGCCTGTCTTGCAAGCGCAAGGACCCGGGTTCGATCCCTGGTAACCACATACCATACTGGGCGCCCAGCAGCAATCAGTACCACATACCACAGTGCCAGGCGTGGTGGCTCATGCCTGTAATCCCAGCACTCGGGAGGCAGAGGCAGGAGGATTGCTGTGATGTGAGTTTGAAGCTGAGCTCAGGGCCAGCCTGAACAAATCGAGACCCCGTCTCAAAAAAAAGAAAAACACCTAAAAACAACAACAACAAAAAATAGTAAAAAGGGTTGGGAATACAGCTCAGTGGTAGAGTACTTGCCTGGCATGCACAGGGCCCAGGGTTCAAACCCCAGTATCAAAAAAAGTAACTAATTAAAAATCATAGGTGTGGATGATTAGGGAAGAAACATAATATATCTAGGATTTAGTAGAAGGAGTTATCAACTGCATGTCTACACATTTTCCTAGACAATAAGGGGGGTCTACCGTCCTCTGCTCCCACCCCAGAGCATCACTTACCATCTACTTCATCCAAGATGAATTCATCAGAGGTGATATCCAGCTCCCCTAGTTGCAGTGACTCCTGGAGCCCAGGTCCACCTCCCTGGAGAGGGACAAGTTATGGGGAGGAGAATCCAAGGAGATGGAGGAGAACAAAATATAACTGGATACCCCATCCTTCAGCTGAGGGGGAGGGGCGCTTCTACTGGGGAGACAAAGTCTGAACCAAAAGATTCCATCCTCACAATTTACTCAGTTTATTGCTTGGTCTAATGGATACAGAATATGATAAAACATCAGATACTCCACAAAAACAGTAAAGATGTGCAGATGAGGAAAATTAGAAACTGCAGAGCACAAAGTCCAACTTGTTTTGATTTTAAAACTTTTAGATAGCCCATTTAGGAATCTCAGATACTTTATCACCAGACTTCTGGGGAGCTTTTGACATCCCAGAATAGTCGGCGAAAACACTGTGCCAGGTTCTATCTTATCCTAATCCTAATGAGTATTACATAAACCTACGTAATAGATCCTATTATCCCCTCCGCTTTATGGGTGTGGACAATGATGACACTCAAGAAGCTGGTTAACTTGCCCAGGATACTCAGCATGTGAATGCCAAAGCTGCAATCAGAACCCACTCACTTCTCTACCACGACATGTGAATCCGAAAACTGAAACCGTACCCCGGAACCTGAGTTTCAGTCATTCCGGTCTCCACTGAGGCTTGGTTCTATCTCACGGAGGGGACGGCAAGCCAGACAGGTTGCATCACCGACAGCTAGCGAGAGCCAGTCTCTCTGCCTAAATCCAGCCCAGGCCTTTCTGACCCAAGGACGACCAGACAAGACAACGGGGGAAAAAAAAAGCCCCGCGCTCTCACCAGGGGGCCCTCCTCTTCCTCCACATCCGAAGCCCCGGTCCGCAGCACCAGTTCCCGGGCAGCGGCTGCCATCGTCGCAGCGGCGGCCATTCCCACGCAGCCCCACTTCCGGCAGCTGTCAGTCCCGGCGAGCCCGTTCTCCAAAGCAGAACTACAAATTCCAGAGGGCCCTGCACAGTGCCAAATTGTTCCCAGATATTGAAGTTAGTTTGGCTCCAGCCTCGTCCTTTTAATTCTGATCACTGCCCCCAAAGGGAAGCAGAAATTGGCAGTCTCCAGCACAATTTCGTACTGGAACTCTAGACGTTCTCGTACCCAGGAGCTTTAGGACGGTTAAAAAAAAAAAGCCGCACCGGAAGTTGTGATATCCAATCCAGATTCTCAGACATTCACTCCCGCAGAAGCAGTTTCCGGAAGTGCTGTTCTGATATTACCCCGCCTCTTCCGCCCAAAAAACTATATAAGGAAGTGACGTCACTTCCCCTCTCTCTTCCACAGGAGGCCTACACGCCGCCGTTGTTGCTGCCGCCATGGTAAGACTGAAATCCATGTCGGGATCCGGCGACATCGGAACCCGGGCAAGGAAACCTTACGGCCAGAACATCGAGGATGGCCTGTCTTGAGGGCCTACAGCTTTCGGTGTGAATCCTTGGATCGCAGCCCTGGGAAGGGAAGACCAAAGACAGTTCCGGGGAGCAGGGCCCTAGGAAGGGTCACTCCCCGGCCGCACGAAAGCTGCCAGAGCCTTGGGCGTTTGTGGCGACCTCTGGCTCTCACCACTCAGCGTACTTTTGGGAACGGCCGACCTGGGCCTTGCAGCCTTTTCGCAGGTTTCTTGTTCCAGCTTTCTGAGGGCTAATTGTGTGAGACCCTAAGAAAGGAAAGAGAGATCTGTGCCCCCAGTGTGACAGGCTTGATGCTGTGTTGCAGGTTTGCTTTACAGACCTTGCAGTTTGACGGTAGTTCAGGGTCTCTGATTTCTCCCCTGTGCTCTTTCAGTCTCTAGTGATCCCTGAGAAGTTCCAGCACATTTTGCGTGTACTCAACACCAACATCGATGGGCGGCGGAAAATAGCCTTTGCCATCACTGCCATTAAGGTAAAGCAGAGAGAGGGGTAAAGGTTTTCAGTGTCTCAACCTACACTGTAAAATCAACCGACCAGGCTGAAAGAAGCTAAAGTCACATCAGTATCACTTCAACTCCTCGGTTAGGAGAAAAGTAATTAAGGGACTAACTAATCCCCATAGGGCATTTACACAAAGGGAAGCGACAAAAGCCTGAATGGTTTGAAGTCCAGCCAAAACGTGGCACTTGAGCAGGTGGGTATGATGGCTGTGGTTGCCTACAGACTTGCCTCAGTATTTCTTGGACCTCGGTTTCAAGAGGTCCCTTCCGGATTGACCTTCCAGTCTTAACTTTGTGCCCCAGCACAGCACAACAGCAACCTTTGTAATTTGTTCCCTAAAATTTGAGTGGTATCTATATATCTTGAGGTGAGAGAATTGTTAGCAAATAAAAGTGTGAAGTTGAGGTAGGGTGGTGTGAGCAGGGGATCTGCTCAGATGTTAGTGCTCCGTGAAGTGGAGCCCGGCATTGGTTTTGACTTTCTTATGCTGAAATGGTGGATGCAGAGATGGGTGTTTCACTTCACAAAGGTAGGGAATTCCAAGTCTTGCAGGTGTGGACATCATTTTCTAAAATACGTAATTGTGGAAATCAGTATTGTCTCCTGCGTGGGGTGGGGCCGGACCTGTGTTAACGACCATTCCTCAGCACCTAGTATACAGTGGTTGCTCGTGCACTGTTAGGGAAAGGGTGGTACCAGGATGGCATCCCCTGATGATGAATAGAACGAAGGGAGCCTGTTAAACGGGGCAGCTCACGTAGGATTGGTGCTTATCAAAAGATAATTTGCAGAGCAACTCATAGCTTCGATCAGGTATGGCAGGCTCACTTCTCATTCTGTACTGCAGAGAGCACAATTTTCAGTTAGTTTAGAGGAATATTGCTTTTTTCTTTTGGACACTGAAACTGACAAGACAGTGCAAAGTGCAGGGCCTATTTGGAAGCTACTATACGGTAGATATGAGATAATGAAGTAGTAAAAAGATCAATAACCTGGGGTGATCTGTATGTAGTCCACTCAGAAGCAATGTAAACAAGCCATATTTGGGTAGTAGTGAGGAGCTGAGGTAGCATTTCTTAGGGATCCCGATATCCTGCTAGTCCTGGGAAAGGCCATTCCGTGGTGGTGGTAGGCACTAACGTTTTCATTAATTGTGTGGAAAGTCAGAGACAGCTCTTCATGATAGAACTAAAACTTGTTTGAGCAGAAAAACTGAAAGATGAAGCAGAGGAGACGTTGAGTATGGCAGGAGGGGGATTATCCTCTCCAACTATGTGGCTGAGTGGTAGTAAGCAAAGTTCCTTAACCAAGAAAGTTGGGGGGATAGAGTTAGCATAGTCAAGTGAGGTTATTCTGTGCTCAGACCTTCCTGTTTGTTGGTTGGAGACAGGGTCTACCTGAGTGATCTAACCTGGGAGGGAAGGCTTGATGGTCCTGCCTCATCTTGCCAAAGTGCTGGGTTTACAGGCTGGGTTTTCACTTTGCAGTTGAGGCTGGCCCTGAGCTAACTGTGTAGCCCAGGCTGGCCTCAAACAGCCATCTTCCTGCTGCACGGCCAGTACTCCCTGCCAGCTTTGTGGTGTGTGTTTTTTTTTTTTTTTAAACAAGGTCTCACTTTTGTAGTTCAGGCTATCCCTGAGCTCAGCCTTGAACTCAGCAGTCCTCCTGCTGCTTCCTGAGTGCTGAGATTATGGCCGAGAGCCACCACCCACTGTAATTGGTACTGATAGTTGGTGGGCGTGAGTTTCCATGTCTGGCACTGTATGTGGTTACTGGATCAAACCCTGGCCCTTGCATTTGCAAGGCAGGTGCCCAAACCACTGAGCTAAATCCCCAGGCCTGTGCTGTACTCTGAGGCTGAGCTTCCCACCCCACCTTACCTACCCTGAATGTTGTTAATGGGTTACTGGTAGACATGAAGAGCGGGTTTAGGGTTGGTCACTAAATATCTGGGAAGTGCCTGAGGCCATTATTGAGGAACTCTTGTCTTCCCCAAATCTCCACGAATAATAACTGCTTTGAATACTTGGTAACTCAGCTGGCTTGAGGCCCTGAGTTCAAATCCTGCCACCAAATATACTTGATGGACAATGTTGATAGTTGATTTTTTAAAAGGTGACTGGCCTTTACATTGTAAGCATGAGAAAGTAACCCCATGGGTCTGTATACATTTGGCCAGACTGGGCATGTGGACAAACCCGTAAAATTTTCCCAGGCACACAGCTGTAGTGTCTGAAGCAGGTTTACGAGTTTGAGGTCAGCTTGGCTAACAGCATGATCCTCTATCAGAAGGTCAATAAAAATGAGCGAGTGGTTGTGTGCATGCATGCCCACCCCTAATCTGAAGTAAATGTTAGGCGTGTAGTTTTCACATAAGATTGGAAAGACACCCTCCTGTCCTTTGTCGGCAGTCTTAGCACTGGAGGCCAGACCTTAGCGAGTCAGCCATGCGCACTGCGGCGGCCGGAGAGCCCTGCCTCACTTCCTGTGTGCTGGTCCTGGTCAGCTCGGAGTGGCCACCGCCACAGTTGCCCTCGTATGCCTCTTCTGCGTCTGCTCAGGTTCCCTCACCAGATTTGGGGTCCCATACTCTAGTGGACCCTAAACTGCCTTGGCAAAGAGGACATAAACACACCGCAAGGGTCTGAGTGGGCATCTCTGAGGAGAAGAGCATGTATCCGGTGGAGGGACCCCGATCCCTGGGCCACAGCCTCTGGCCCCATGGGTTTCGAGTCTGGCTTGAACAGGTAGGCCCTTAGGTTAGGCCCTCGGTTACTGGCGGCCTCTGGGTGCCGACAGCTGTTTGATGATGGGAACTTTTGAGTTGCTGCTGACTGACCTGAAAATCCGGACAACTAACAGCCCACACCTGGATGGGCCCTGGGCTGCTGCTTCAGCCTGGCGTGTGGACCGGTCTTCACCGGGCAGGAATTGCGCCTGCACGGTGGGGCCCGGGGTCCTGGGAAGGGTCGGGTTCCAGCCTGGTTCTCCTCCGACCTCAGGGTGTGGGGCGAAGATACGCTCATGTGGTGTTGAGGAAAGCGGACATCGACCTCACCAAGAGGGCAGGAGAGCTCACCGAGGACGAGGTGAGGACATGACGGGGAAGGGACCGGGCCTGGGCGTCCTGGACGGGCCGGGTCTGAGCCCTGCTGCCTGCAGGTGGAACGCGTCATCACCATCATGCAGAACCCGCGCCAGTACAAGATCCCGGACTGGTTCCTGAACAGACAGAAGGACGTGAAGGACGGGAAGTACAGCCAGGTGAGTGGGCAGGCGGGCGGGGGAGGGGCCCGGTGGACCTGCGCGGCCAGGAGCGCCCACGACCCCGCCGCCTCATCAGGTTCTAGCCAACGGTCTGGACAACAAGCTGCGGGAGGACCTGGAGCGACTGAAGAAGATCCGGGCCCACCGGGGCCTGCGCCACTTCTGGGGGTGAGTGGGCGGCCCGTGCCAGGCCTGGGGGCCTGGGGGGTGCCCGGGTGCCGAGCCACCGACCGACCTGCGTCCTCTTCCCGCAGCCTCCGGGTCCGAGGCCAGCACACCAAGACCACCGGGCGCCGCGGCCGCACCGTGGGTGTGTCCAAGAAGAAATGAGGCTGTGGGCTTCTCTGTTAATAAATCGTTTATACAGCTGCGGCTTCCTCTGGTTTGTCCGCGTCCTTCCGCCCCGCTGGGCGCTCGGGGGTTTCTCCTTTTTCCTTGGGCGAGGTGGTGCTACGCCGCCCCCGAAAACCCGGCCGCCGCCGGCGGGGTCCCGCCCCGTGAAGCGCGCGGCTCCGCGGCGCTCGGGGTGTGGGGAGCCGTGGCGTACTTAGCAGTGGGATCGAGGGGAGAAGGTGAGGGGCGGCAAGGGAGCGGGCGCTGGGCTGGGCGGAGCCCCCCGCCGCTTCCGGCGGAGGACGGGAGGGGCTGGGAGAAACCCGGGCGGCCGCGGAGGCGCCGATGCCAGGGTCTGTCCGCTCGGCCGAGTCCCGCTGCTCCCGGGCTCGGCTCCGCCGGCACCTGCGTCCGTGCGCGTGTGCGGGCGCGCGCGCATGCGCGGTTCTCTATGGCCGGGCCGGGGTCTGTCTGCTGAGTGCGCTCCCGCCCCCAGCTCCGCCCCGACCCAGCCCGCCATGCCCCTCCGCCTCTTCCGCCGCCTTCTCCTGGCCGCGCTGCTGCTAGGGGTCGCCTGGATCTTCTTCGGTCCCTCGGGCTTGGGAGAAGAGCTGCTGAGCCTCTCGCTGGCGTCCCTGCTCCCCGCCCCCGCCTCGCCCGGGCCGCCGCTGGCCCTGCCCCGCCTCCTGATCCCCAACGCCGGGGCCTGCGGAGGTCCCGGAGCCCCGCCCTTCCTGCTCCTTCTGGTGTGCACCGCCCCCGAGAACCGGCACAACAGAGACGCCATCCGGGCCACGTGGGGTGGTCTCCGCCAGGCAAGGGGGCTCCGGGTGCAGACGCTCTTCCTGCTGGGAGAGCCCCGCGGGCCGCTCTTTCCCGGGGACCTGACCCGCGAGTCCGCGGCCCAAGGGGACATCGTGCAGGCCGCCTTCCAAGACACGTACCGCAACCTCACCCTCAAGACCCTCGTGGGGCTGAGCTGGACCAGCACACACTGCCCTGAGGCCCGATACGTCTTCAAGACAGACGATGATGTGTACGTGAACGTCCCGGAGCTGGTGTCCGAGCTGGTGCGGCGCGACGGTCCTCGGGAGCCACAGGAGGGCACAGAGCCCCACGGAAAGGCCGTCAGTGAGCAGGAGAGCCACACCGGGGGTACCAAGGCAGTGCCACTTCTGTACCTAGGCCGGGTGCACTGGCGGGTGACGCCCTCTCGGGCCCCAGGAGGACGGCACCTGGTATCCGAGGCGCAGTGGCCTCCAGCGTGGGGCCCCTTTCCGCCCTATGCCTCGGGCACAGGGTACGCGCTGTCCGCTTCTGCAGTGCAGCTCATTCTGAAGATGGCCAGCCGGGCACCCGTGCTCCCACTGGAGGACGTCTTTGTGGGAGTGAGTGCGCGGTGGGGTGGCCTCGCCCCGACCCACTGTGTCAAGTTGGCTGGTGCCACCCACTATCCCCTGGACCAGTGCTGCTACGGGAGAGTCCTGCTGACCTCCCATAGGCTGGACCCCGGGCAGATGCGGCAGGCCTGGGAGCTGGTGCACGGGCTGCACAGAGGAAGGACCAGACCTCTTTGCTCCTGGCTTCAGGGGGCCCTGGGCATCCTTCGGTGTCGGCTCATAGCCTGGCTGGGTGAGCGAGGGTGGGGCGCCACGGAGGAGCTGTGGGTCCAGCCAGCACCCTGAGACCTCGGCCCTAACTGGTTACAGCTGACCCGATTCCTCACACCTGACCCGCAGTTTGTCACCGAAGCTAGAATGAAGTGGTGTCCACCCCAAAGAGACTCCAGGGAGAGAAAGGACAGCTCCCTCCGGCAGACCAGGAGGGCACCGGCTTTAATAAACTTGTTTTTCCACTATGATGTGTCTTCAGCAGCGCTCCGGAGAGTGAGAGCAGGTTGGGTGGGGAGGACGCCTCTAGGGGAGGGAGATGTCTCTGGGGAGAAGAACCCTACCAGACAGCAAGGGACAGGCATGAATGGGAGGACACTGACCCCCTTGGCCCAGATGGCTCCTGCTGGCCAGGAGGAGGGCACACGCGCAGTATTCCAAAACATGGTTTTATTACCGAGCCCCCAGAAGAGCCCACTGTCCTGTCCTCCAGGGACAGTCATTTCTCTCCAGGTGACCTGGCAATGGCCATCGTTCCCAGGACGCTGTGGAACCGTGGCTCAGCGCACAAATCTGTCCAGGGCAGATGGCCGCACCCCTGTGGGCTTGGCCTTTTGCTGCTGCTGCTGCTGCTGCTGCTGCTGCTCCTCAAGGCTCTGCCGGACTTTGTCCTGGGGACGGGGGAAGGGACAGACAGGGCAAGGTAAGCAGGGACAGCGGAAGCGGAATGCGTGCACAGGTTTGCCCGGCCGGGCGCTCTTACTCTGTGCTCCTGGTCCAGGACCTTCCTCTTCCTCTTCACCAGGCTGGCCGTGGAGCTGCGGCCCTTCTGCTTTGGCTTTGGCTGGAAGGGCGCCTTGGCATCGGGGTCGAAGCCCTGAGGGAGGGGACAGGAGAGGCATCAGTAACAGCCTGAGAGACAGCACCACCTCCGGAGCCAGGCCCGGGCAGGGACGGAGTGAGACGGCTCCAGGGTGCTCGGGGCTCGTACCAGCCTCTCTATTCGCTCCTTCTTGTGCTGCTCCAGAGAGATGACGTCAACCTCTGCCAGGGCTCGGGGGTTCAGACAGATGAGCTCTGCGGGTACCTGGAGTGTCACAGCAGCAGCAGTGGGACAGAGCCGGGGAGGCCCAGAACCCCTTCCCAGGCCCCCAGCCCAGGAGTACCGGGGGCAGGACGCTCACCTTCTCCAGCAGGGCTTTCACCTCCCACTCCTGCCGCTGCTTCCGGCTGCGGTATGGGTTGTTCTCCAGGCCGTCGAAGTTGGGCTCGGCAGAGCCTGGGGGCAGAAGATAGGACCGTGCAGAGCCCAGTGCTGCGGCCCCAGCTGGCCAAGCCCTTGCCCGTCCCCACCTTGTCCCCCTCACTCACCCGGGACTAGCATGCTGGTGATGCCAACACTGTGCCCGAGCCCCAACACATCTTCAAAGGGACAGAACTGCAGACCGTGCACAGGGCCTGCCAGCCGATGGGTAAGGTAGGGCTGCTCCAGGGAGGGCAGGCTGGCCTTGCCCTGCCCTGCCCATATATTGACGACATCACCCATGCCCGCAGCCAGCAGTCCCCGCTGGGAGAAGGCCAAGTGTCCTGCTCCCTGTGGCAGCGTCCGAGCGCTCAGAGGCTGGAACGTCCCTCGCAGGTCAAAGACCTTCAGCTGGTGGTCTAGGCCAGAGGTGGCCATGTACCTGGGGTGGACAGGGATCGGTTCATCTGTCCGCTCGGGGAGGCCGATGGCCAAGGCCAAGCACCCAGCTGAGCGGGAAGGGAACAAGCACTCTCAACACAGCACACTGCGAAGCTCCGTGCAACACCGCACGGTGACTTTCCTTTCTGCGGATGAGACTGGGGCCCAGCGGAAGGCGGTCCCAGCTAGGGAACGGCTGGGCTGGACGTCAGCTTGCTCAGGGTCTGCCCTCTGCCGCTCCGGACACGTGTGTTGCTCAAAGGGAGCACACGGCAGCCCGTGCCCCACAGACAGGCAGCAGAGCAGCTGCCCAGGCGGCAGGGCGAGGTGTGGGCCCGGGATGCTTCCCATGGGCGGGCTCTGGGCCGAGTGGGTCCAGATGCATCAGCACCAGGCGCGGACACAGTGAGAGGGAAACGCGGCACAGGGAATCGAGAGGGTACAAGCTGGAGTCTCCGTGATCAGACTGAACACGGTCAGCACCCTGGGGACAGATCACAAGCTGGGGACCACAGAGACTTGAAAAGACCTGTTAGGAAGCAGCAAAGTGATACACTGGGGCCCTGCTGCCCCCAGAAAGAAAGAAGGAGGGTAAAAGCTGAGCACGGTGGTACACAACTGTAATCCCTGTACTCAGGGAGGCTGAGCTGGAGGATCCCACGTTCAAACCTTGCCTAGGCAACTGGCAACTCAGTAAGAGTCTGTCTCAAAATTTAAAAAACTATTATTTTTTGTTTGTTTTGTTTTTTTGAGACAGGGCCTTACCATGTAATCCAGGCTCACCTTGAACTCCCTGAGGCCTTCGGTGGCCTCAAACTTACGGCAATCCTCTTGCCTCAATCTCAAGAGCGCTGTGATCAGGCCAGGGATTTAGCTCACGTGGTACTACGCCTACCTTGTGAGCACAAGAGCCCGAGTTCAATCCCTGGTACCGCCAAAAAAAAAAAAAAGAAAAGGCGTGCTGAGATCCCAGGTATGTACCACCATGCCTAGCTTCCAAACGAAAAGTCTCAAAAGAGGCAAGATGGGGCCGGGGAGTTAGCTCAGTGGTTCCGGCGCCTGTCTCGCAAGCGCAAGGACCCGGGTTCAATTCCCCGGTAACCACATAACAATACTGGGTGTGGTGACCCACACCCAGCAGCAATCAGTACCACATACCACAGTGCCGGGCGTGGTGGCTCACGCCTGTCATCCCAGCACTCGGGAGGCAGAGGCAGGAGGATTGCTGTGTGAGTCTGAGGCCTGCCTGGGCTACATAGTGAGCTCAGGGCCAGCCTGAACTATAAAGAAAGACCCTGTCTCAAAGAAAAAAAAAAAAAAGTAAAGTGCGGTGGCCTACACTGAAAGTAGAAGACTCCAAGCTACATCATAAAAGCAGGAAAGCAACCTGAGGGGAACATTTTGACAACAGCACCTGGGGCAGGCCAGGAAGAGCTACAGCTTGGAAACCGGCTGTATCCCTCCTGCCCAGGAGACAACAGGAGAAAGGGCCACAAAAGGCCACCAAAGTGCCAGATGCTAGAGACTCGGGAAACACTCAGTGGACAACGCTTTGGAGTCAACGGCGATACTGCCCCGAATGTGTCCAATCACGTCTGATCTCACAGGCTAAGCAGAGCCGGCCCGGTTAGTACTTGGATGGGAGACAGTGCTTTTGGATTCCTCTAGCTGCTGATGGCGGAGGAACTTGGGGCTACATGGCACGCTAGAGGGAGCCAGAGTTAAAACCCTGAGTGACAAGAAGGACTGGGAGCGAGGAAGGAGAAAATTTTTTTTTTTTGAGATAAGGTCTCACTTTGTAATTCAGATTGGCCCTGAACTCACCATGTAGGGCAGGCTGGCCTTGGACTCAGCAATCCTCCTGTCTCAGCTAAGATTACAGGTGTGCACCACCACGCCCAATGAGAAAGGAGAAACTCTGGGAGTAAAGTGACACATTAAGTCTGGGATGACAGGTGGCAACCGAGTACAGCAGAGCAGGGCAGCCGGGCAG
>PVIR01028195.1:0-22173 GCA_004026965.1 Petromus typicus
CATAATCCCCGAGAAAATGAATATTCTGATATGCAAACTGTAATCTGCACTCAAAAGGGAAGGGCTTGGGCTTGAATCAGATTTCTGCAGCGTTTTATGTTTATTTCCATTAGTCTTAGGTGCACTGAGCTGTTGTTAATAGATGGCATCACTTGTTCCTCTAAAGAATTTTATACGGCTGACTGCCTTCCTCCGATCTGTTGCTGGCATACATAATGCTACCTATTAAACTAATTAGTTGTACTCCTTTGGTATAATTAATAAGCAATAACCATACTGTTGTTTGAGGATGCTAAAATTTTAATGTCTTCTTGTTATCTGTCTCCTTTGAATACTGAGGAACATAATGGTTCCACAGAGTCATAAAGTAGCCAGGACCCTTTTTAACTTTATTGTTATTGCCAACTCCAGCCTATTTTTGACTGTAGTATTAAACCATTTCAGCTAATTGAGATAGTTACAGGCGCTGGATAAAAAATAGTTATGACATGAATGTGAATACAAGGTGATTTCATTTATTGCTTGTGTCTTCACAGTTAGAATGTGAAATTTAAGATAAAGAATTGCCCTTAGTTCAAACTTTTCTGGCTCTTTAAGCTAATTCAGTGCCCAGAGGAACTGTAAAGTTTTGTACAGGTGTGGATTAGTTTATAGATATTTAAAGGCACTATCAGATTTGCCAGTTTTCTGGGGCTTGAGGAAAGACAGACGTCAAGCTCACACTGCCAGCACACAATGACTAAGTACTGAGATTTGAGAACACAGTCTGTACTTTGAAGCAAAATTCAGAGAAAATCACAGAATCAGTGGGAGACACATCTAATTGTCTTTCAGTCTAGAAATGAACATCTCAAGGGTTAAACTTACTAACTCTGATGGCAGTCCAATCCAATTTTCTCATGGTTTGGATCATAATAATGTGCACTATGCTCTGCTTTAGCTTTTAGGTTTTGGAGGGCACTGTAAGAAGCTTTACTGTGCTTTCAGAAATACCCCAACATTATGCCAATCTGTTTCCCCACTTTGGCTCATTCTCCTCTTTCCTATACAGCATGATTTTGTGTTCCTTTCAGACTCTTACTATTTGAATACTTATGTTCTTCTGTAAATCTCTGTTTCTTGTCTCTTAAATATTACACCTAAATTGGAATTCATTTGCCTTGAAGGAATCTTGTCAATAGATAGAGATCTCTGTGTTATCATAGCATTATTACTTGTGATTTGTTGTGATATGTCACTTTCATTTCAGTAAGAGCTACAGAGCACATCAGTAAATCCTTGGTGTATCTGTGGATGTATGCTAGGTAAACCACAAATAGAAGAGATGTGGCCCACCCCAGATGTGAGTGGCATTAACTGATAGGCTTGTGTCCTGGAAGAATAAAAAAGAGAGGAGAAAGAAGTCTTCCTTTCTTTTCTTTGGAAGAATTCTTTTCTTTAATACCATGTTTAACTGTTCATTTCCATTTCCTTCAGTCTTCTCATGTAGACTCTTCAGCCTTGCTTATCAGAAGCAGACAGACTCCAGGCTCTGTGGTGAGTTCTAGACCTTTGACATTTGTCTGCCTCTTGCAATGCTTCAGATCATGCAGGGTTTTTTTTTTGTTGTTTTGTTGTTGTTTTGTTTTGTTTATTTGAATTCTTCCATCCTGATTATCTAAATAGCAACAAAGTATGTCCTTTGTATTATCTTAATGTATTTTATATTAAATATTTTTCTGTAGTGAAACTGTATATATGATTAAGTCATCCATATCCAAGGGTTGTGACTACCTCCTCCAAATCCAAGGTTTTTTTTGTGTTATTGAAAAATGAAAACCAATTCACTTTAGAATCTAATAAAAACATCAATATCAATAAAGTTATCACCTCTCCTGTACCCTTAGGATGTGCCTGGGTGCCACCGACTTTGGAAATTGAGATAGGTACTTTGTGGAGTGTCAAAGATGGTGCCTCTGAAGGACTCAGTTTAGCTGGGCTATAATGACGGTGATACACTAAGAAAGATTTTCAAAAGTAGAGAACTCCCAGAAATGTCTAATACCAAAGACTGAATTTGAAATACTACTATACATTGGTCAATAAGACAACTCATCCAAACCAGAACACAATGATCAAGCTGAGTAGTGCAAATGTCTCTTGTCCTCCAGAAAGCTGCAGCCCACCAGGAATGCAGACATGCAGGAGTCCAGTGGAGAAAAGGAACAGGAGAAGATTGATCTTATGACATCTGAGTTCAGGGTGTCTCACTCTCACTGGAGAGAATTACTGAAGATTTCCCAAAGAATGAAAAACTGCCTAAAAATAGCTACTGACAGTACTATAATTATGTTTCACCAGTATCAGACTAAAAGAAATACACGTTGCTCCTTATTCGCTGCATAGACTCTAACAGCAAAGTGTTATCTACAGTTTAAAGATAAGAAAAATTGGGGTCTTAGGGTGTGTAATTCATCAGGGTCTCAAAGCAATTGTGGGACATGGCAAAGTAAGATACACAGAGTTTGGCTTAAGAGCCTTCAGTCCGCGCAATATGACACTAATCCTGTGTTATGCATGGCCAGTCAATACCCAGTGGTTTATGTGATAGCCATTAACTTCCAATTTAGCTGAAATTAGTTTTGACATTGAATTATGGCTTTAGGCTGACTGAGAGGTTTCTGCCAACAAAAATAAAATTCCTCCAGAGATTGATGAAGAGGTTTGTGTGCACTCTTTTGACTCCTGTGTGCTATAGAACTTGCTTCTCCAGGTGGTGAAAATCACGCATCTGCATCTCTTAGGAGCTTGTTAAGAATACAGGCTTTTGGCCCCCAGCCTGGATGTGCTGAATTAGACTTTTCAATACTGTGAGATCACGAGGTATTTTTATGCACAGTGAGCTGAGAAATACTGGCCTGAAGAACATGTGAAAAGACAGATTTCACTGCTGCTTCCGTGCAGACAGTGAGCACCACAGTTACTTCTACCTCATGAGCTTCCATCTTACATATTGTCAGGCTGCCAAAAGGCACAGCGTTAAAAATATCAAGGTTTAATTAAACTTTATTAAAGTGCTAAAATCTTTATATACTAGGAAAAGTTCTAAAAATCAGAGAACCACAAATGATGTCTGATCATGATGCACCATCACAGAGCATGCTTGGGATACAGCGACAGATTAGACATCTTCAGTGTTATCAGGCATTTATGATGGCATGTCCTTGCATAATAGTATCATTCAGGCTGTTCTTATTCTTTTCACAGTTGCAGAATGAATACTGTGGAATTAGAGAGAGGAGGAACCTGATTCTAGCCAACAACATCAGGGATGATTTCATGGACATGTCATTTGAACTGATTGTGAAGATCACTCTTTCATCTCGGTGAGTGTTCAGCCCTCCCTGACCTGAGGGATTAGTCTATTTCTTCCCTCCTTACTTTCCTTGCTCCTATGTTCTCTCCTTCTGTCTCTTCTTCTTTCCATTCCTTTTCAGATTTAATCATTATTTATGTATATCTTACCAAAGCCTACAAAGTTCTTTTAATTTGACTTAGATAGAGTTCTGTTTTTGAATGCATGCATCAAGAGGAAGATGAAAACTATTATTTTTCCTTCATTAATTTTCTCCTTTACTACCATAACATTAAGCAAAATATGAACAAGGATGTGAATATATAATAATATTTTTATGTGTGATGGGAAAGAAACAAACAGTGGGCTATAGTAGACAACAGCTCACAGTGCCTTTCATAGATGGATAGTTGGCAGGTTGGACATTTACAATGAAAAAATAAGATTAAAAGAATCTAGCTACATGAATAAATATGGTAAAGATTACTTAAGGCAAAGAGAAAAGCAAATACTTATACCTAAAGTGGGAAAGAATTTTAAACTAAAAGAGTATCTTAGGAGGTAATTACGCAGCATGAAGAGCACTGAAAAGTGTATGGCAGAAAGTGCCATATCTTGAGCTACCTTCTAGAGTTCAAAACATGAAAATTATTTGCATCTATTTTGTGTGTACAATAATAAGCCATTGAAAAAGCAGAAGTATAAAATAAGTGCAATTTGAATTGTGATTGAATAATTGTTTTGCATATTAAAATGGCCCCCATGTTTTAGTGGGTGGAGGTGAATCAGTAGTAGGTGGAGATTAAGTGGAGATGAGTCAGAGAAGGAGCTGTAGCAATGGTATAAGTCAGCACAACTAATTTTTCTCTCCTTTTAGAACTACCTGATTGAAATGCTAAATAATTATAATCCCTCTGGGGTTACAGCTTTTCAGGAAATTTTCATTCTCTTCTTACATTTGTGGTAGTAAGCTGACACACTATAGTGGTACTCTGGGTCGGGAAGCGGGATCCAGCTTTCTATTAGTGCTTGTGTTTAGAGGTCCTCACTAAGTAAGACCTTGCCTGCTCTGATATAGGGCTAAGCATGAGTGCTACCAACCCTAAGCACTGTCAGTAGGAAAAAGGGACAGGACGACACTATGAAGTTCCCTTGTTGCTTTACTACCTTCAGTGGGCCATGAACTTTTGCCCCTGTGACATATGCTTCTCTCCCTTGAAGTCAGCTGATTATGGACTGGGACATGTACAGACTGTGAGCTAAATAAACCCTTTCCCCCTTCACTTTGGGTGTTGGGTGTTTTGTCTCAACAACAAGAAAAAAGTAAGCAACACATTTCCTATCTCCAGCTACAGAGAAGAATCTTGCTGTACTTGCACCAATACAGCACAGGACACAGAGACTTCTAGAACCATCTAATTAACATCTTATCTGTAACTTCTAGTGGCCATGGCCCACTCAATGCTACTACCAGAAGATAAAATGGATATTGCCCAAGGCAGAAAATCTTTAAATCTGAACAATGTTTACCTCTTGGACCAACTCCCAGGAGAAATAAATGAAGTGGGTTTAGTCAAAGGCTTGTGTAAGTTTCTAACTTGGTTAGCTGGAGTAGGGCTGCTTCATATGAGTTACTAATTTTTTTTGTTTTGTTTTGTTTTGTTTTACAGCTAACCAAACTGAATGGCACAAAGACTTGAGCTGAGTGTGACAACTGTAGCATGGTCATGGAAAGACTTGGCCTTCCCAAGCAGCATGAGTTTTTGATCCTTGCTCATTTGATCATGGATCATCCTTTTTCCTAAAGGGCTCATATGACTGACTTGTTCTAGATTCAGTTGGTGTGTCATTCAATTACTAATATCATCAGTTTTGTATTGTACCAGACATAATTCTGATTTTTAAGTAAACTGGATTCTCTTCACAATTTGAAGAATTAGGTATTTTCAGTCTTACAACTTTATAGTTGAGGAAAGTAAGACACCAAGGAGTAAAGGTTTTATTTTTTTACATTTTTTATTAATACATGTTTTCATTACCTAATGTTAACATTCCTTGTGAGGAGTTGGTACATGTGCAGTTTAATTATTTCTTTATCCCTACTGTTCCTCTATGTCCCTTCCATCCACTTCTTGGTCATCTTGTTTTTGCAAAATATCTGTCTCCCTTTTTCCCATTATCTATCTCTCATTTTACTCCTCTTACTTTAAGTTTCTCCTGTCTGAGAAACCGTGTGATATGTGAGCTTGCACATCTGATTTATTATCCTTAGCATTATGGGCTCAGCATGCATCTCTTTATTACAAGTGATTCAAGTTTTTCACTGTATGCTATATAGCAGAGAAGTGCTTCATTGTGTATAAATATCACATTTTCTTTACCCCTCATCTATTGATGGGCATATAAACCACTTCAAAAAGCTAATTATCCAGAGGTAAAGTTTTTTAAGGTAACAGAGCTGCCAAACACCAAAACCCAAATACTTGATTCCAGTGTTGTTGCTCTTAACTAGCAAATGGAATGACAGAACTGATCCAGAAGGGCCTAAGCCTGTAGCATCTTTGAATATTTCAAAAGGCACACGTGTACACTGAGTAAGCATGTGTTTCAACTCAAGATGAATGCACTTATTTAATTTCCTAGAACAATTGTTACAATTTTTCACCACAACTTTGAGGCTTCACGAGGAAGTGAAATTATAAGATGTTATGAGTCACCCTATGATCCCTTAACAATTAGACAGTACAATAATCGTTATTCATTTCACTTTCAATTGAAGTGCCTCAGTTTTCTAAGGTACTTTCCCAGGTGTGAACCTAGTCAAATCCTCATCACCCTGGGATGCACATATGGAGGAGATGACTATACCCATTAGACCAACACAGCTCCTGATGCCCAGGGATAATAGGGGTATGGGAAATCATAATAATTGCTTTTTATAGGGATGATAAATTAGTCAATCTTTTGCTGCCACATGCTCTTTCATAATGTCTCCTCTCCATGTCCCTGGAATACATCACTGATATACCAAGTTATTCCTTTGCTATTCACAGATATAACTTCCAAACTGTATTTTGTTTCTTTTTGATAATTTCCACACATGTTGTTTATACTTAATACTAGTTAACTACAAAATCAGTTAGTAGTTCTTGCTTGTTGATGTGAATTTTGCTTCCTAAAAATGGGGAGAGTTAATCCAGAATCTAAGATTTGCTCCTCTGAAGCTTGTTTTGCTATTTTACGGAATAAGCAACTTGAAAATACTGAAAATAACACACTGTACTTTAACACAGGGCTACTGAATGGAATTTGAACAATGATGCGTTGCTGGAAAAAATAAAGCTGCTCTTTTAGGGATCGGATATGCCCTATTCTTCCCCGATTAACATATTAACCACCAGGCAGGGCAGCACAGGCCTGTAATCCCAGGCTCAGTCCCTGGAGACTAAGCCAGAAGGGCTGCTATGGGTTTGAGGTCAGGCTGGGTTACAAAATGAGTTACAAAACAGTTACGAACAGTTCTGAAACACATAGCAAAACTATCTCTCTCTCTCTCTCTCTCTCTCTGTGTGTGTGTGTGTGTATGTGTGTGTGTGTGTGTGTGTGTGTGTTATGTATGTGTTTTCTGACTCCATTTGTGTAATTCTATAATACAGTTGTGCCTTCACTCACTCCACTGTGGAGTGGAATTCAGCCTTAACCAGAATCTGTGTCAGGCAGAAGGAAACACTGCCTGGTGCTGCTCACTGGAGGAGACCTCTGAGTCCTGCATTTTTAACTCCTCATCATAAGAAGGTACTTCTCAACTTCTTTCAGGGAGACTAGGACCAGGAAATTGAGTTGGAGAAAGGAAAATTAGTGGAAAGGATGGTCTCTGCTTCCAAGTCAGACCCTGAGGTGTGAATGTAGAGTTGGCTTCATACTGTCTCATAGGTGTGCTGCTGCAAATATTTATATCTAAGACAGTCACCACTGAAATGAAGGACAGATTCTTCACCATATAACAAGAAGTAAGTAAGAAATACACTTTTTTTGGCCTGTAGCTTTGGGATGTAGCTTATTAATGTGACCTGGTAAATATAAGATCCTGAGTTTGATCTATGATTTCAAATGAGGAAATAAATATACTTTTTGGGTTAAATTACTCTATTCTGACATTAGTTGTTGCCTTTGCTAAAAAATCAATTCCAAACATCCATAAATAGTAAAGCTCATACATGAGACTTGATTTAAAAGATATTTAAGAACCATAATGATCAGTTTATTAAAACAACATTTTAAACATATTCTTCATTATGATTAATCACCTAACAATAATCCTTCAGTTTTCAGAAGCACAGAATTTATGGAAGTCATACTTAAATGTGATTTTTAAAACTAATCCCCAGATCTGATAAGTAATAACTATTGAATGAAATGTAGGGATTCTGGTCTGGATATTCCACTCAGTGCTTCCGGCATTTGTCTAGCAAGTGCAAAGTCCTGAATTCAAACCCTGGTATCACATACCACAATACTGGGCATGATCACTCATGTTTATAATCCCAGCACTCTTGAGGCAGAACCAGGATGATGGTCTTTAGTTCAAAGCTAGCCTAGGCTACATAGTGAGTTTAGGGTCAGTCTGAACTACTAAACCAGACCCTGTCTCAAAAACAAAACAAAACAATCAAAAGCTACAGGAAATGTGTGGATTCCTTCTAGGTCCTGTGTAGTCAAAGGGAGGTCAGCTGTGTGCAACAATGCTGGACCACAGGCTTCAAGTGGATCTTATGCATGAATTGTTCTTAAAAATGAACACATCTTTCCTCAGCAAGTCTATTGTATCAGTCAATACAATAGACTAGAGAAACAGCTATAACACAAGATACACAAGTATGTAGAAATTCACAAGACTGACTTACAAGGGTCACCCACAGAGTTGGATGAGGAAGAGTCCAGATGGTCATCTGCACGATGGATTCATTTGCAGAATGATTCAACTGAAGGTCTGGAGCTCAATGTAGTGTCCCCTGAGATTCTGTATCAGAAGACCAAGGAGTCTTGTGTGGAAGGCCGGAGAGTCTACCCTAGAAGCCAGGAGATGGTGTCCAAGGTAAAGGTGAAAACTGGAGTCCTCCATAGCAAGAGACGCAGATGTATCTGTGTTCATATCTCCCTTATACTATGCAGCCAGTATGTCACCCTTGGGTAGGTCTTCCACACCCTCAGGCGTGGAATTGCTGGGCCAATTTAGTGGATCTTCTCTTACTTCCATTGGTACAATCAATTAACTATCACACTCATGATCTCTGTGCATTCTTCTGTCTTCAAAATTGGTGTTTTGAGTTATGAAATAACAAGCTTGTGAATGTGGAAAAAACATTAAAAATCTCCTAAGAGATTTGGTGATGGAAACGTTGGAAGGAGCATGGAGTGGGTTCTGTTCATCTTATATGCGCTGGCTTTGGGCCAGATGTTTAACAGCACCTTGTTAATATGTAATCTTGTGCTATAATGCTGCAAGTCATGGAACTAGTGAAAAACACACGGTGGTCAAAATCAGTCCTCTGGTCCCATTTCCCTGGGTATTACCACAGAACAGAAAGAGTTTTATAGAGGACATGGGGGAAAAGTGTGGCTGTCAGGATATTTAGAATAGTAGCCCTTCTTCATTATTTTTTCACCCAGTACATGTTAATCATTTATCGAAGTAGAAATTGATTATTCATTTATCAATTACTTGTAAAGAGTTACTTAACATAGAGATACCCTATCTTGCTGCATCCAGATGATAAGTGTCCAAATTGGAGGGGAACCTGAGCATGTGTGAATTATAAATATGAAGTATTTCCACCAATCAGAACATCTGGGAAACCAGTTGGCAGTATATATATGGTAAGATGTATTGTAAAATCTACTGGAGGTGCAACTATGAAAATTTCTGAAAAATTCTGGATACATCATAGCCTATTTCTCTTACCAGTGTCTTGGAAGGGGAGCTGAGGAAACTCCATGTCTCACTTTCTTATGTAGATCTAGGAGACACAACCTTTCTCCGTGTGTCTCAGGGCATGTCATCAGTGTGCATCCACTGTTAGCCACCCCAAGCAATCCCCAGCTGGCAGTCAGCTATATCTGACCTATTGCCTTCAGAATCAATATTGCCAGATACAAAGTCACCAACATTAATATAACCTTATCAGCTGACATTGATCACTATCCTAGAAAGAAATTTAATGATAAGTGTTTCAGACATTCATAAATCTTGATCTTGTCAGATTTCTCTCCTTTCATTCCGATTTTCTTGGCTTGATCTATTTATTTCAATTTGAGTAATAAAAATTGAATTTTCTTATGCAAAATGGTGTCTGGTTATTAGGCTCTTAGGCAACTAAGGTTATAGCTTCTGGACAAAAAAATCTGAGAGAGCTTTAGTCTTGCTTTTCTTCTAATTTTAGGTATACAACCAGGTGCCTCAGCAATATGTGGGAAGTTGTAGGGAGGGCAGGTAAATGGGAAAAAAATGAGAATCAAGATGTGTCATGTACTGGTACAAAAATGAGAATCAAGATGTGTCATGTACTGGTACAAATCCTCAATGTTGAATGGAGTCATAAAGTATGTATTAAAGGTATCAATAAAATGAATTAAAAGATTTAAAAAAAATCTCTATTGTGTAACATGACTGAGAGTAAAAAGCAGCCCCAGTAGCACCACTAGGAACTGTCATCTTTTCCTTACATCATAGCCTCAGTTAGAAAAGGATTTTGGTCTCAAAGTACTTCAGAAGATGCTTTAATTAAACCCTTCACAGCTACCGAACAAGGCTCACCGACTTTCCATTTACCCTACTCATTTCCGGTTGTTTTATAACACAACTCACCAGGATATACCAAATCTAAGGCACATCCCCAGTCCTTTCAGGTTCTGTGGACCAGGATCATGGCAAATTATTCCTAGGTTTCCTGCTCGGGGTCTCCTGAGGCCACAATCCAGATACTGGCTATCCCTATGGTTTTCTTCTCAGTCTCAAGATTACCTTTCCAGCTCACACACTGCTGGCACATGAGTTTCCTTTCTCCTCTTTTTTCTGCTCATTGTTACATAGTAACTCCAGGAATTCTGTGACCATCCAATGAAGTTTTGCTTTTAAAAAGGGTGGGAGAATGGGAAAAATAAGAATCAAGTCATGTCATATTCTGGTACAAATTCTGAATATTGAATATGATGATTATGTGTATTTATAGTGTGCTAATAAAGATTTTTGGGGAAAAAGCCAGTCTATCCTTATGGTTCATTTATTGTAGTGCTTGATCTGGCACCCAAAGTCTGAAAATACTTACAGCAGTGTTTAGGAATATTTGTCAGCTTTCCTATTTCTTGGACACAATCCACAATACACAAAATTTAAAAGAGGATAAGTTTACTTGGATTTCAGAGGTTTCAATCCATGACTGGCTAGTAGCAAGGCAGAAATATCTTGCTGGAAGTACATGACACAGCAAATCTGCTAAGTTCCTGGTAGCTGGGAAGCAGAGTGGGTTGGCAAGAGGGTCAGAGAGGAAAGGACTGAGGACAAAACAAAATCTCTAAGCTAATACTCCCACAACCCACTGAGAAACCCAGAAGTGTGCTCCAATTAAGTCTTAAATCAAAATTGACAAAGCACTAGGTTAGAGTTCAAAGGAGTAATGGGGTGTGTGAGAGCAGATACTCCTCATTTAATGACTTAAATATTTAAAGACTGTTCAGACTTGGTGCTGAACACTCAGACTTTCAACCCATCTTTCTTGTTGTACAGTTCTGTAAATCTTCCATATAGAACTTCAGTGCCTTTTGTGTATAGTGCAAGTATACCTTTATACAGTATTGAAATTTTTCCTGATTGTAGTATTTAATACAGTTCAATAAGTCTATGTTCTGTTATACCTTATTCCAAGTAAGAGTTATAAAAATAAAAGCAAATTCATAAAATTAAAATTTCCTTTGACCATTTTTTCTGAATATTATAATACTACATACAACTGTTTATTCAGTGACAAATTCATTTAAAGGGCAATGTTTGAAAATTGAATTCTACCCTTAAACAAGAAATATCTGCATATCAAGCAGACATATCAAGGATCATTCAAAAATTATCTAATCTGGAAATATTAGATTCCTTGTCCCTGGTACATACTTCTACTATCTCCAGACCTTTATGATTGTGTCCATTATATGTGAAGTTTCACTCATTTTGAGTGTGGAATTCATTTTTTTCAATTAGAATTGTTTGGGGCCAGAAAGCAAAATAATATTTAAACAACACCCTAAGCAGCTGATGCATTAACTATTTGAAGCCTGAATTTCTGGTGGTAGATGGAGTTAGTGTGGATTCAGTGGTTGATAATATAACCAGAGACAGAGATGCCCTCCCTCATTCTTCTTTACCTTTTCCAGATATTAAACATATCTGTGTGCTTCTTTTATCTGATGGCTTCTTTTATTCTATGCCTTACATTAGCTTTGAAGACAACATAGTAGGAAATGAAGACCATCAGAATGATTCTTTTCTCCTTGTATGACTCCACACATTTTTAAAGGGATAGATTCAATAAAATACCACTGAAGCCCCTGCAGATTTTCTTTCATGTCCCATTTACATAATTATCTTACTGTAGAGATGTCTTGGGCTGTGGTTGTTTTCACATGCCAACAAAGAGGGAAATTGTTCTTCTTTTATCAGGAGAAGAATGGATGGCTCAGAGACATCAGCATCCAAGACAACTGAGTCTTTCTTTGACTAAGTCTCTTGTGTGCTAATTTTCTCCATTGAGAATGAGCAAAAGTTCCTCACTGATATTATCATTAGGATAATATATATGTGATTATTTTTTTAAATACTTGAGATATTTTTCTTACCCCAGGGTTAGTACTAATAGAATCATTGTCTCATTTACCTAAAATTTGAAGCTGTAAGAATGTGAAAGAGAAAGTAAAGTGTTAGATTTGTCATACTCTGAGGTAAAAGACAAACTGGGCTTATTCATCCCCCAAAACAGACAGAAAACATGCACTCCATGATCAACAAATACACTTGGTCTAGGCAAGGGGACTCTGTTCTTGGGGATTTGAGTGGTGACGTCAAGATCTGAGTCTATGGAAAAGACAGAAAAAAAGTGAGTGTAGAGGTGAATTATCTCAGTGCATCAACATCAACCCCACAAATTCTGCAATGCTTAAAGCCTGTCAGGCTATGAAAAAGTTTTTAAGAACTACTTAACCACTATAGATTTGCAAAGCAGGTTTTTTTTTCTTTTTTTCTGCACTACGATTTCATGTAAAAGTTTCCATCAGTATTTTGATGATGAAGTCATGAAATACAAAAAAATGTGTTTGGATCTGGAACCTACTGGCCCAATATTTTTATCTCAAGTCTACTAAAATAATGTATCAAGGTTAGTTTGAATCTTTGCTTTTCTATTCATTGTTTGTGTGCTCTTGCCCGTGTTATTCATCTGCCACATACCAAAGTGTTCTCAGTTGCAAAGGAGAAGCAGGAACAGTCATTTCATAACATTTGTGTATTTTAGGACTGAACTACTAAATTTAAATCAATCTGTCACATAGGAAGTTATAAACATTAGCAAGTACTAACCCAGTTTGTCACATGTCCTAGGTGCCTCCTTTGTAAACCAAAGTTTAATACAACTGTCTCATCGAGTTTAGATGTTTAATACAATGTGATGTAAATAAAGAAATGTTAGCAGACTTTGGGTGTTGGATTCTCCTTCTAGACCTGGTTTCTAGGTATTTTCTGTCCTCAATTCATCAAAATGAGCTTAAAAGGTCTCAGGTTTTACATGCATCAAACATAGGAAAAATAACAGGCTAAGCAGAGTGATTTTGGTCCAAGTAAAAGTAGAAAATAGTGCAGTCTGCTATGTGATCATGGTAAAGGATAGCTCAGTGATGACTGTCCTTTATCTGCTGGTCATCAGGCTGATGTCAGGTGCAGGCCATCCTATTAAAACTTTGTTCAATCCCAGCACTTAGGAGGCAGAAGCAGAAGGATCACCATGAGTTTGAGGCCACCCTGAGCTACTAGTGAATCAAGGCCAGCCTGAACTACATAGTGTGACTCTGTCTAAAAAATAAAATCCAAAAAGAAAGCTCAAACTTGCATGGCAAGAATTACAGGTGCCATTCAGTCTCAGGTGGAGTCTACACGCATGGCCTCAGGAACAGCTCTGTACATGTGTCCCAGGATTTTGTCATTAACAGATCACACCCACTTCTCCAGCTAGTCTGCCAATGCCCCAATCTCCTACCTCATAAACACCTGTAAACATTTAAACAGAAACTAGCAAAAGTGTGAATCCAAACAAGGTATCTACTATCAGGGTCATCTTGCCTGCAGGTGGTGGAGTACTTCACTGAGACACAGGTTTCACTGAGACTTCTAATTGTCATATTATAAATCTTGAAAAACTGAAATTTATTTTCCCTTTACCACATTGAGGTAGGTTGAATTTCAATTTCAGGCCAAAGTCAAATTTCAAATGTTCACAACTGGATAGCAGTGGAATCGTCTGGTAGATATACAAGATGGCCGCCACTAAAATCTCAACAAGTAACTCTTCATGTCCCTGGGGTCATTTTCTAGCAGTTACAGGAATAGGCCAGAGGTAGTGTTCGTGTTTTTAGGTAGTTTGCACCTGATCTTCACTTCTTTTTCAGGGACTTACTAATTAGATAAGATGCTAAAAAGTGTTGCTATTTTTAGCTATGAAAATGGGAGACAGATTGGGTGTTAGGTATTTTGTGTTATCAATTGCAGGCAATGTTGAGGCCTCACTAAGCAGGGTGTGCCACACCACAGTCCAGTAGCTCACTATGGGTTGACTCTAGGGCATTGTACACAAGGCCCTCCATGCACACTGATTATTCTGAGTGGCTACAGGTGCTACATTTTAAACTTGCTCCAGTGTCTCAGGAACTGTGAATAAGATTTCAAAAAGCCCCACATTTCTAACATAAGCATATGACACTTTTAAGGAAATGAATATAGCTTTCAAAACCTTGTTACATAGTTTCAAAATATTCAATATCAGTTGAATTTGTTTCAAACATACACCACTCCTATAATCCTTTTCTTCAATCTCTCAGGATATATATATTTGCATAAGCATATATTTGTATTAGTCTGACAAAAACATATATACAATTGGGAAAACAACAGTGTTTTTTTCAACAGAGGGTGTGGTGAGGAGCTCTAGAGTATGGTGTATGTCATAGAAAAAACACTGTCCTGTTAGAAACTAGATGAGAATTTTAAATGCAGGAGCAGGAATTTCAATGACGAAGGTTATACAAGCAGCAATTAGTCATATTAATAGATGTCTGGAAGCTAATAGCCACCACTTTGAGCACCTTTTTAAATTATAGAGGCCTAATATAACTTGAATTAATCTCATAATATCTCAATAAATTTAATATCCAAACATTTATTCTTTTCCTGAAATACGTTGTTATGGCTTGTGTCTAGATATCCCCCTCCTACAGTCATAAGTGGGGAATTTTCACAGGTCTGGATCTGAAGTGTGTAATACTGGGATACATTTGGTGCAGTGTTAGGGTCAAGGGTGATGGGATTAAGGACATGAGTGCTATGCACCTTAAGTAGCTTGGATAAGATATAAAGCACAGAAAGGTATGTGGTCACCCTTTGTTTTCTTTACTACTTCTACCTACTATTAATTTTTTCTCCTCTCTGAGGTCTATCTTCCATGTCAACCTGCCTTGGAGTTAGCTGATTATAAACTAAAACCTCTACAAACTGAGTCAAATAAACCTTTCTTTTTTTAACTTTGAGTGTTAGGTATTTTGTCTCAGCAATTGTAGGCAATGTTGAAGCCTCACTAAGCCAGGTGCGTCATGTCACACCACAGTAGTAGCTCACTATGAGATGACTCTAGGGCATTGCACACAAAGCCCACCATGTGCATTGAGCACCCTAAGTGGCCAGCTTGGGGTCACCCAAACATCACCCCCATGTCCTGACTCTCCAGGCCTCAGACAGGTTACCCATAGGCTTTTTCTTATGCCCACCTCAAGCTACCTGTAGATAAGCTATATTCCCGCTCAGTAAAGATGGAAGTGATTCTCTGAAATCATCCTTGGAGTCTGTGTAATCTTCCACACCTCACCCTCTTAGTCCCCATCAAAGATACCAGCACTCAACCAACCACAAGCAATGAGAAAAGTAACTAAGGCAGAATATGGTACCAGGAGAGAGGTCATTGCTGTGACAGCCTTGACCATGCACTTTATGAGCTTTTGGAAGTAGCTTGTGGGGAAGGAAAGAGTTAGGTAAGAGTTGGAGGTGCCTGCTGGAAGTGTAGAGCGGGACCACCTTAGGCTGCACTTGACAGGAGATTCTAGTCAGAGATCAGAAGATCAGAATGCTGATAGAAATCCTACCAGGAAACAGAAGGCTTAGGAAGTTTCTGGTGGGAAGAAGGACTGTATTGCCTGTTGAACACCAGACAAAATATGTTACATTTTGGTAGAAATTGTGTCTGCATTTTGCTCATGTCCAGAGACTTTGGCTAAGACTAAGATGTATCTTTCAGTTTCAAGCCAATCTAATACTGAAGCTAATATTGAGCCAATCTAATATTGGTATGGCTGCTGTCTGGTACTTTTCAGTAGATCTATGTTGAGAAAGAAGTATAAAGAATGCAATGGAATGATTAAAAATGTTTTAAATTTAGTCAGAAAAGAAGCCCCAGAAGAGCTGTGGACTTCAAAGATATAGCAAGGGAGAACTTGATTGGCTGAGAAGTAACAGAAGAATAGACAAAATGGCCTGAGGACATCACACAAAATAGAAGGATTCCAGCCTTTTTAGCCTCATGACTGTAAAATGAAATATTTTGAGGAGAAATCCCAAGAGCTTCACGTTCCAGAGTGGTGATGAGCTAGGGAAGATTTTCCTTAGATTGATTTCATAGGCACTTGAACCCTACAGCCAAGAGAGAAGGATTCCTGGCAACTGCTCCATTTGGTAGCAGAAATCAGCATGCACAGTTCACATGGTGCTGGGTTTTAGGTACATGAAGAATATAAAAGTTATGCGGTCAAGAAGTCTGCTACTTAGAGTTCAGGGGAAAGTCTGAGAAGCCAAACAGCATGCACCTGAGAGGGCAGTGTGAAGCTGTAAGGGTGAAGCTGAAGGTGTAGCAAAGATCCTAGAATTTTGAAAAAGCCAGGAAGGTGTATTGTCTGAGAAAAGATGCAAGGGGAAAGTAGAACCAGCCCAAGAGAAAAGCTGTGGAGATTATAACCACCAGTATACTGTAAGGAGAGAGACACCCAAGCCCTTTGGAGTTTGAAATTTCCCACTTATTGCATGGAATGTTGGACATGGCGCTACAGGACTTAATGTTCTTCCTCTTAGATTTTTTTTTTTTTTTTTTTTTTTTTTTTTTAGGTTTTTTGAGACAGGGTCTCGCTTTGTGGTTCAGGCTGGCCCTGAGCTCAGCCTCAAACTCACATCACAATCCTCCTGCCTCTGCCTCCAGAGTGCTGGGATTACAGGCGTGAGCCACCACGCCTGGCACTGTGGTATGTGGTACTGGTTGCTGCTGGGTGTGGGTCTCCACACCCAGTATTGTTATGTGGTTACCGGGGAATCGAACCCGGGCCCTTGCGCTTGCAAGACAGGCGCCAGAACCACTGAGCTAACTCCCCGGCCCCTTCCTCTTAGATTTTTGACTTGTTTTGTTCCTTTTCCTTTGTATCTCTCCATTCATAACTTTTGAAATAGAAATTCTTATTTTGTATTGTTGAATGTTGAAAGTGTTTGGCTTTCTTTTAATGTTTACAGGAACTTGCTGCTAACAGTCTGAGTGGATAGAGCAATTTTCAACTGAAGTATCTGGCTTTTTATACATATTAAAATTGGATGTAAAGAGTATTCACCACTCAATAGGAATGTTGTAATGAGAAGACAGGACATGAGTCTGACAAAGGATAGACTTCAGATTTCTCAGATTAATGACTCAGCAAATTATAATCAAGCTTCTTTAAATGAGAAAAATTGGAGAACTCTGGGGGAAAGGACATGATTTCAGCAGTTGAGTTTAAAGCTTTGACATGCTGTTGAAATACTCTCCCTCGTGCAAATAGTATGCCTGGAGCTCAGGAGGAAAACATGAAAATACTGAGCCTACAAAATAATACAAAGCCCTACTGAAAGATTTAGGAAAGAACTAAAGCATCCTCAAGAAGACATTCTTTCTGGTCTCAATATTCTGAGATGTATGGAAGACTGTATTTATCTCTTTGTTTTTCATCCCAGGTGTTTTCTGTGGTTAGTTCCTGAGAATGTAGGACACCATTTCCAGGCTAAACTATTTAAAGTTTGTATCCAATTGTCCCTCTCTTCTTTCTCTTGCTATTTTAATAAAAAGATGTGGTTTGGATGGAAGAGCCAGGAAATAGATTCCACTTCTCTCACAGAGCCACCACACGCATGAAGTTTGTCTACAAGTTGATTGGAATTGCAGCAGACAGTTGGTACAAGAATTAATCTTCCGTGGTGTCATCTCATGTGTTATTTTGGAACCGTTTAGCTTTTAAGCTTATGAAACACTTTTGTAAGAACTGCAGACATTAGTTTTCAGACAAGAGACTTCAGTAGTTATCATAGGTTACCCTGCACTGTGTAGGCCAGCAGAGCTGCCTACTGTCTTTGGTGAGAATCAGCACAGTAGCCGAGTCATGAATGCAAGCAGAAGGGAAAAGCCTGTGTTTTGCTGATGATGAATGAGATGCAAGAGCACAGAGGAAACAGTGTGGGATTCCTGGAGCTTGTTTGCTCTCTACAGCATGGGCTGTTGCTAAGCTTGATCAAAATGTTTTGTACAACTTAGAGTTTGATGTGACAAAATCCTTGAGGAATTGTATTCATACACCATTAGGAAAAAGAGTAACTCATTAGTATGACTGACTTCACAGAAAGGATGAACTGGGAGAATTCTTTAGGTAGATAATTAATATGTGGTCATGGTTGTATGTCTGTCCCTCTTTTTCTCTTTCTATATATGTATATTCATATGTATACATACATATACATATGTATGCATATAGTGATAATTTATATGATTGCTTTTGGAGAACATGTTAGCATTAATTTCTCTACTTTAAAACAAATCTCTTTTGCCTCATTTTATCTTGAACACCTCACATCTTGAGGATTTTCCCCTGAATTTCTTGTTCCCACACTATTCAAAATCCCTTATGCAAACACTGCAATGAATGTTTATGGGTTTTCTGTTAAGGGCTAAGAGGCATTGGTACCTTGTTGTTCTAGACCCCCACTGTATTATCCTTCTTACAAGGACAACCATTAGTTATTGGGGTTCAGTCTTCCAGTGAGGTTTGTGGGATGTGTTGCACAGTAAAACATAATTAAATTGAAAATGCATCACCAGGTTACTCCTCTCAAATATCTATATTCTGTTTCTGAGGAATATGATCTCTCTGAAGTTTGCCTTTGTCTTCCTGGGATCAAAGTTATATACAAGGACTACAGAAATTCTGTCAGCCATGTTTATTTATTTATTTTTACTTCTTTTATTAATTGAATTCTTTATTGGTGCATTTTGTATACACATGCTGATCACACTCAATATGGAGAATTTGTACTAGTATATGACATGACTTAATTCTTATTTTTTGCTTATTTCCTACCCTACAACCCCCTGCCACCTATATACGTATGCCTTTTTTCCTTTATGTTATGTACTTTAACTGTCTAAAGAGAAGTATGTTGAAGGTTGGGTACTCATTTGTTGGCTCCCCTGGGAAACGTAGAAAGGATAGGAAGTGAGTTCTCACTAGAGAAAACAGATGTTGAACCTAACTTTGTTTCCAGTCTCTTTATTACTGTCTTTCTCCCCCCTCCTCCTCTCCTTCCAGTTTATCCAAAGGGAACCCCCTTTTACTGGCAAATGATCCCTGTGATAAAATTCCGCTTCATTGAAGGCTTCAAAAATAAGGATACTAAGAGACACTGACTGAAACCTCTGAAACTCTGAGCCCAAATATAAATTTCCCTTTTTAAATTAATTTCCTCAAGTGTTTTGTCAGATCAATAGAAAGTTGAATAGCCCTTCTACCTGTTTAGATGAAGACTAGCTTAATTATCTCTTTTTCCAATACCTTCCCATTGTCTAGAAATTGTCATGGTGTAGTCATTCTCTGGCTGAAGTTCTGTCGCTTAAATGTCCTTTCTTTTTCTTCTTTCCTTCAGAAAATATTTTTTGAGAATTTATCATATGCCTTCCAGTGTTACAAGGCCTGAAACCTCCTTCCTCCCCCTCCTACCAGGGAAAACAAAGGTTGACCACTGAAGACAACTTTAGACTGAACTAGCCTTGAAGATGGCACCAAAGAAGTATTTAAGAAGCTTTATGAATGAGTCTTTATGATCATATTTTTCCTTCAACAATATCTAGCTCTTTTCTGTTGTCCTTTCTTTAGAAATAAACTTTGTTGAAGGTACTACAAAACATGGATTTAAATATATTTCATTGAGAACCACTCATTTGTTTGACATCGTCATGTATATGTGAGGTGTACATGTTTAAAAAACGTGTTTGCTTTCCTATTAATCTTATGTTACCAGGATCACTTTGTCACTGTTCAGGAGCAAGAACATCCTCAAAGTAAAGATGGGGAGCCTTGATCCAACCCACCTGCAGAGAAGGTTGCAGGTTCACTGATCTTCATTGTAGGAAAATAATTGTTCCCAATGCTTCAGCAAAAAGTATAAATGATTTACTGTGCCTCATATAAAAAATATGTGCTCAAATAAATAAAACCCAGACCTCAAGCAGAGAGAGGGGGTAAGAAACATATATTCTGAAGGTAGGATACCTGTGTGTTCTTGTTGAAGTAGATATCTGTGCAGTGTTTGAATCTAAAGTCTGGGCTTGTGTGCAGCAGAAAAGTGATGACTTCCCACAGATAGAAAGATAATGGCTCATTTTGTAAGTGAAAATATAGCCCATTTACAGGAGGAATGCATAGACACAGTCCATGTTATTTCTTTAGGTCATATTTCTTCTTTTACCTTATTACCTGAACTAAATGATAGACTAATAACACCTTTTAGTAATTTTAACTTTGGTTGTATTCTGGAATTGCAGTCTTCTTAAAAGTACAGTTTTCAAACTGTGATTACTTTTGTATCCTTCTTATCTTTAGCTTTTCTGCCCTGACCCTCACACCAACTAAGTGGATGCAATGGTTATTCTTGTCCTATATTTCCTTCCAAAAGCATACAGGTGCTATGAAAGTTGCAGAAGTTCTTGATAATTGCCTTTCATCTTTCATGAAGGCCATGTCACCGCCACACAAAGCTAAGATAGTGAGAAAATGGAGAAGTCGGAACAAGAGCTTGAGTCTCTTCCTGATCCAGGCATGGACTTCTGCTTTTGAGGTTGTTACAGTGAAGAAGGATGTGACCAGGGATGGTCATTGCTTGTCAACAATTATTTGTCACCAAGTTTAATGGTGGAATTTGGTGGAAGTGCTTCAACTCATATAAGGAGCAGCTTGTAAATAGATTCAGCTTCAGTGATAGTTAATGTAATTTGCAAAATAAATGAAATAAAAAACACTTTATAGAAATATAAGATTGCTATTTGGTATTATTTTTATTCTGTTTTAGGTGATTTTAAATTTTTTCCCCTTCTGGAAATTATTTCAAAACTTCAGACACTTATTTGCATAACACATGTTAAGAAACCTTGAAATACAGTCACAATAAAACCCTCTATAGAAATTTAATAAGGTTAGAATTTCCTGATGAAAAGTGTTAAGTAGGACGTGTAAAAACAAGTTAGAACAGAGAGAAGAAAATTCATGCAGATGTCCTTGATCACAGAAAAATAGTACATTAATCTCAAAGGTGAAGGTTATGCTACTTCAGAAAGAGGGAACTAAAGTAAAAATGCTATAGGAGAAATTATCTTTCAGAATTTAGGGCTGAAACACATCATAATATTACTACTGCTAATAATAATATAACACATGCCTCATGGGCTAAAGGAGATAGCCATATTTTAAAATAATTCAACCAATATTTGAAGGCATAGGCTAAGTCCTACATTCTAAATTGTACACAAAGACTACTTAAGTGAAGAAAAGCAATAATATTCAAACTCATGGAGTTCATGGTCTTCATAGAGATTAAACAAATATTAAAAATTAATTTTTAAGAAGAGAAAAAAGCAGTGGTTGAGGAGGAAACATTCAAAGTCTCAAATGCAAAGATCCTCACCCCAAGGTGACATGGGAAGGGAAATGGAGAAGTATGAAGCTCAATCACCAGGGTTTTCTGAAATGGTAACCAAAGCAGATCTAATAAAATGGAAATCAGAACTGATCTCAGATGAAAACAGATACTGTGTACAGTTAACACTATGATTAATAAAGCTAAAGAGGAAATCAGGAATGTCCTATTGAGGACCCTAATCAGCTGAATGGCCTATAAGAAGACCTTCTGACAATAAAATCAAAGAATATAGGAGAAGTGAATAGTAAGAAGTGAATAGTAGGGAGAAGTAATAGTAATAGTCCTCCAGCAAGAGGCCAGGAGTGAAGAGTGAATGAGTTGGAATAATCCCAGGAATTCAGAAGCAGAGGGACCCAGGGTCTTTGTAGGGATGTACGTATCTGGTACGGGACTTTTAAAACTTTGAAGAAATATAACAAAGTAATGATGTGGTGACACTCCTATTTCAAAAATATCTGTCAAACTCCAGAGCAGCACGCCCATGACCTGCCTTCAATTTGGAAAAAAA
>PVIR01028196.1:0-22113 GCA_004026965.1 Petromus typicus
ATGCAAGCTGTAAATGCATTTAGGGCTGGATCACTTTTGTACTGTTAGGGAGAAGCAGAATATAAAATGCAAAGTAAATCTTCTATTCTTTTTCCTATGCATTTTACAAGGTGGCCATTTCTAAATAGTGTTTATTCAATCTATGTTGAATAAATGCTAACACTTTATAAGACAAAATTTTAACAGATTGTAAAATTCATATTGATGAGTTAAACATCATCAAACAGAAAAAGGAAAGCCTTTAACAGGGATAGTTAAATGAAGACTTTTCTATTATTGGCTGAATTTTACTGGGATCATATTGTTTCTAATAATGACCGTCTTCCTAAAGATTTTAAGTACAATAGGAATACTCTACTCCTATATAATTTATCACAAAATGAAAAGTCAAGATTAGGGTAAAAAATGCAAACCTGTTCTAGATTCACTTTTTGTATAAATGATGGATTTTTAATGTTTTAATATTCCAAAACAAGAATGATGGGAATAGGAAGGAGTAGGAGTTTGTAGTTTATTATAAACTATTATAATAGTTTATTATAAATTTGACAAGGTAATTATTATAAAGGTTATTATAAACCATTCGACAAGGTAATTATTACACATTAATAATCAAATAGAGGTAATTCCATTTAAAATTCAGGATCTTGATAAGAAAATTCCAGCTTTTTGCGAAAGTATCATTTATTGTACTGCTGGGAGACAAAGAGCCTCATTCACTCTATCACTGAACTACGGAGCCTATATAAAAATTTTGATGTGGAAAACCAGAGATATTTTCCGAACAAATTATGGAATTTTGAAAATTATATAAAATGACTAAGTACTAGAAAAAAAGACTGCAGTTCTTCAGATCTAGGATATTGGCCTTGCTACAGTGAACAAGGGAAAAGTACTTTGACCGCATGGGTTCTACTGACCACCAGTGAGCATGTGTACCACACTCAGTGGAAACATTTGACCTTACTTCCTTACTGCACCATTATGCCTTTTGAACCCAAGCATATAATTTTATTGTGAAAGAAGACACAGATATTTAAGTAGGCTGTGATTAATTTTATCAGTTTACATAAGAGGTTGATCTTTCCTAGACACATTATATGTTTCTTTTAAGCAGTGATGTTTCATAATTTTAATATAATATAGCGTCTGGCCATGCTTCTGAATATCTGGTCAGTTAAATTCTCAGAAAGAAAAAATACCCAAAGAAATACTATGAAAGGTCAGTTCATCCAATACAACACTTCTACAGGTAAATATAAAAGGCCCAGATATGTAAAGTGAAATTATTTGTGTAATATCACAAATATTTGGTGATAAAACAGGTTCAATTATCATGTGTCCCTGGACAACTTAAGAAAGACATAAAGCTATTAGGCCAATGCCTAACAAAGTAGACAAATTAACTGCTAATTAATGAAGTGACACAAAGCCAAACTCATAGCCAAAGATCTACACAGTCTGAGTTGCTACAAAATTATGTCATTTTAAAGAAGCTAAACACTCACTCTTTTAAAGAAGCTAAACAGTCATGCTTACTATGTACATTAATTACTGCATCAGTATCACTTTTACTTCTCGAATTACAACACATATTAATAAATCTTAAATCATATAATGTATGAAACAAAAACAATAAAGGAAAATACGTAAGCATCCAAACATGAAACACAAAAGTACTTCAAGATAAATGAAAAAGGCAGATTTTACTAGGAAAATTAAACTTAAATACAGAGTGTTAAAAACATAAAGCAAATTCACAAAGTTAGTGGTGAACTACATCTAAAATTACTCATGACAGTGGGGGATTTAAAAAATTATACTTCCAACATGGGGTGGAGACAAAGGCAATTCAATGATTCTATGACTCTCAGGACATCAGTTACAACACACCTAGAGCACATTGTGGTTACAAGACTCAAGGATGATGGGTAGGAACCTGCCTAGAAAAACAGGAAACTGTAAGGCATCTAGTATGGCAACTACAATGCTATCAGAGAATCTGAGGACAAGTTAGTGAAAAATAGAAAATTAAGCAACCTTCTTTCCAGATACAAGAAGCAATGATCACTCAGAAAAAACTAAAAGATTTAAGAAGCAAAACACGGTGGTACACTCTAATCCCAGCACTTGGGAGGATGAGACAGAATAGTGAGCTCATGGCCAGTCTGGACTACACAGTGAGACTCTCTCAAAAAAGAAAAAAAAAAGTCACAGCACAAAGAAGTACAATTAAAGTATATTACCCAGATGTAAATAATATTTATGTCAATCCTAATAAAAACATTGCCTATCAATTTAAACAGAAATTGGAATAATGACACTAAGAGAAAAGACTATGTGTAGTGTGCAAATATATGGGAAAGTTTAAATATTCAACTTTCATTTGGATACTGCTACTATCCAGTTGGATAATATTCAAAACTACCAAACACACACACACACACACACACACACACACACACACACACACAGTCTCCCCTCCACACAGCACCAAAAAAACACTGAAGAATAATAACAGGGTCAGGAATTTAGCTTTGAAAGTAAAGATCCCGAGTTCAATCCCCAGTACTGGAAAAAAAATAATAATAATAAAAATTGTAGTAAGTATTTAGAAAAGTTTTTCTTCAAATGCAGTCCACAGTATCATTTCAGGGGTCCACAAAGTCTAACCACTTTCATGGAAGAATTTTCCACATTTCTTCACTTTCCCTCTCACTATGGAGTTTTCCAGAAGCTCATCATGTGATACCACAACTGCATGAGTTCAGAAGCTGCTAAGAATCCAAAGGTCTTCTACCAAGCTACTCATTGGAGTACTAGAAAATATCCTATACTTAAGTCTTCTTAAATCATTTTAGCTGTTTGGACAATTTTATTCATAAAAATATTAACATGTAATAGGTTTTGAAGTATATTAGCATATATCAGTATATATGACTGGCTTAAAGTAAAAGCTCTTCACAGTTCTGATCAATTTAAATTTTTATACAAGGGGTTATGAGACCAATAAATTTGAGAATCATTCAGGGAGGTATGGAGTTCAGATCACCATGTGTAGCTGGCAAGTTGTTTTCAGTACAAAAATAGCAGTCAAAGAGATCAATGGGGATATAATCCAGTTAATGCTCTGCTTACCAAAACCCCAGAAAGGATACCTTTTCTACTTTGCACAAAGCCAGAGTACAGCCTACTGACCACTCTGGTAATAAAAGGCCAGAAACAGCTAGAGTTACTGCCTCTACGCAATTTATAGGCTTAGTAACTAAAATAGTGATTGCCCCTAAAGACAGAGGAGGACAAAATATAAAAGACTCAGATGATCACATTGCTCTACCTTCATACAACGGTTAGTTCAGGCCTATACATTTAAAACTAACTGTACACTAAAGATACAATATATGCATTTTACTATGTGATAAAAATTGTTTTCTGAAATGAAGCAGCACTATTTGTATTTCAAAACTAAGCATCACTTTGGTAAAACACAAAATTAAATTTAAAACATTTAGGGCTAGGGATTTAGCTCAAGTGGTACTATGCCTACTTTGGAAGTACAAGGGCCCTAGTCTGATCTCCAATACTGTAAAAAAACTCAAAAAATTCTACTATCATCTGTTCTGCAATGGAGAATATACTCCTAAGGGTTTTTGTGTTGCAGGAATAAGTCTTCACAATATTTTGTTGGAAAAAGAAGTATTAACAATATTATGAGGTAAGTGACACGAGAAGTAGAGATAAACATCAACAATTATACAAGAAGCAATATTCCAAAACAAGAATGATGGGAATGGGAAGGAGTAGGAGTTTGTAGTTTATTATATTCCTGTTTTTCTGAGGGAAAAACTGATGCACAGAGAATTGAGGTAACCTGTAGTAACCTGCCCAAGAATCACAGTAAGTGATCGAGGCAAGATTTACGTCTTAAAGTATGACTTCCTGAGTCCTCAATGACTAGACAGTACTGCTTCCAGAACTGCATTTTCCTATTCAACAAGGGTACTAAGCAAAAAGGAGAAATATTATCTTTTGCTTTTTTTTTATAACCATTTAAAAATATAGAAATCATTCCTATCTCACAGGCTACAGAAGCACAGGATACATTTTGCCCATAATTTGTCATCCCTGCTTTCCACTTTAAAAGAAACTATACCATGGCGGCTCAACTCAGGCCTTTAATGTGTTTGGTTAATTTACATGAATTCAAATGAAATCCTAATTTCTAGTTTACCTTTAAACACTGAAGGATTGCAGGGCCGGGGGTGTTATCTCAGTGGTACAGTACAGGCTGGGTATGTGCAAAGCTCTGGGTCAACCCCCAACACCAAAAACAAAACAAAATCTGGAGAACTGTGCAACATTGGACCCAATTCTTAACTGAAGCCCACGTAAATCCTACCTTGTATTATACGGAAAAAACCCAGCTTCATGAATCCACCTACTTAGATACCTAACGCATTGGCTTTTGCTATCCCTGCTTAACATGCCTAGCACTGCCCTAGCTGAAACGAATGGGCTTGGGAAATGCTATGTCCCTGTAGTAAAATAAAAGCAGAGAAAAAAATAAATCGAAGGAGAAAGCTATAAAATGAAAGACAAAAACTGATGATACAGACCTAAACAGACTGCTCCTTAAAATCATTTTTCCCAGCATGAAGATGGGTCTTGTGTCAGATGCTGCAATAATCCAAGGGATTTAATAAACAAAGCAATCTCCTTTTTTGTTTATATAATTTTACACATAATAGTTATAACATTATATAATCATAAATGGGTAGATAAATTATGTAAGAGTTAAACTTTATACTTAACTTATTCTCAAGACAAAATTTTAAAAATAATTTTATTTATTTATTTATTTAAATAATTTTGGAAGGCTACGGATTTAGCTCAGCGCTGCCACTACCTGCACTGCAAGTGTAAGGTCATGAGTTCAATCCCCAGTCAAAATAAATACATAAATATTTTAGAGCTAGGTGTTATGGCATATGCCAGTAATACCAGCATTTAGGAGGCTAAGGCAGGAGAAACAGCCACAGGTTCGAGGCCAGCCTGAGCTATACAGTAAGCTCAAGACCAGCCTGAAGTACAAAGAGCCTGTCTTAAAAAAACTATTAAAAATTAGTGCCAGGGATTAGCTCAAGTGGTACTGTGCCTAGCTTGTAAGCCTAAGGGTCTGAGTTCAATTTCTGGTAACACACACACACACACACACACACACACAGTTCAATGTTCACTACGCAAAAATTCACTAAAACTTCTTGTTGCTCAAAGTATGAAATTAAACTAAGACAAAAAAGGTTTATAGAAATATTTAAAAACTTCAAAGTATTAAATATCTCATATCATGCTCAGGTCAATTTCCCAAATTAATCAACCAGGATATTTAACTTGAAAATGGTAATTTTATAAACTGTGAGAAGTTTACTTCTACATTAATTTCTCTTCTGTTATTTATACTAGCTCTAAACTATAAAATTATGGCTGGAAACTGAGCATTAAAAGATAAAACATTAAGTGAAAAATGAAACTATCACTCTATCTTAAAACAGAAGAGTAATTTCCTCATTTCTGTAACTCAGGATTTAAGCTCTTCTGTTTAGGAATAAAAATGCTACGTTCAATTTTACTTCATTTTTTTCCCCCAAAAAATAATTATAGAAATACTGCATAAAGTTCTTCGATTCACCACTAAAATAGTCTTAAAAATCTCTGATTTTTTAAACAATGATGTTCATTCAACTATTGGTAACACATAAAATGTGTTATATTACAAATTTCTTTAAAGCTATTGATACTATCATTATTTCTAATTAACAAGGATAATCCCAATGAAATGATTTTTTTTTTTTTTTTTTTTTTTGAGAAAGGGTCTTGCTTTGTGGTTCAGGCTGGCCCTGAGCTCAGCCTCCAACTCACATCACAGCAATGCTCCTGCCTCTGCCTCCTGAATGCTGGGATGACAGGCGTGAACCACCACGCCCGGCACTGTGGTATGTGGTACTGGTTGCTGCTGGGCGTGAGTCTCCACACCCAGTATGGTATGTGGTTACCTGAGAATTGAATCCGGGTCCTTGTGCTTGCAAAACAGGTGCCAGAACCACTGAGCTAAATCCCCAGCCCCCTAAAATGAGTATTTTTAAAAATATTAAGGTCATGTGTGTAATGTAACTTTTAGTTGTCTAACTTGTCAAAGACTTCCATTGTTAAGCTCTGTACAAAAAATCAAGACCCTGGCAATAACTACCTTTATACATAATAATTATTGAAAACACAGTTCCAATGTCTATATCATGCAGACAAGTAACAGATTGAGAAACAGAATTGTTGAATCTTTAATTTTAACAGGTAACAACTATAGCCTGAAACCCTTTGGTGAGAAAATCCCTAATTTCTGCTTTAGTCTCTAAGCTCTAATAAAAAGTGGCACATTTGCCAAAAAAGTTTAAGTGAGCAAACTAATTTTTCCTTATTTGACACAATTTTTCCCCCGATCTCTCTTTACTACTATATTATACAAAACAATTCCATAAGTTTAAGTTACAATATTAACTCATAAAATTCCTTTTGCAAAAAGAATATGGCTTTTGTGATACTCCCAATATTTGACTATGGTATGATGCTGCACCGTTCATTTTTCTAGGGACATTTACACACAAGTGAAGCTCTAGCAACACATAATAAACACTTCAGAAGTGGAATTCTAAGTCAGCCTTAAATAGGTCTATACCATAAATGTGTTTTGAGATATTTCTAGTACTCATATAAAGTACTAGATATTTCTAGTACTCATACAAAGCTCTTGTACAACAGAGTTCAATTCCAAGAAGTCTTATGGGCTTAAAAGTATGCCAAAGACAATATGGCAGGTTATCTAGTTAGAAAGAACAATCCTGAAGAGAATTCTGGCAGCTAAATTATCAACTAGTCATGCAATATGCAATGTTGCCAATCTCTCAACAGCAGTAGTGTCTCATTTGGGATGTTTTCCAGGGTTGTGTGCTCAGGAGGCAGGCCACAGCACAAGCCTGGGATGCAGAGACAACTTGTTTACCTCCCAGTACTAAACTTTTACTTCAGATAGCCATTATCTTCTACCAAAATGTAACAACTATAAACATCTTGTTGGACAATGTTTGCAAATATGAAATTACATAACTAAGTAATAAGATGTAATTTAGTTAAAAAGAACCAAGCTCTTAATCCCTTTTCTAAAGTGCAAACATAGCAAGAAATGTCTAGTCATGTATTTTATATTCTTCTTTCTACCCCTCAACAATACAAAAAAAAAAAAAAAAAAAAAAGGACCCTCTAACAAGTGCTCTAATCAAACCCTTCAGTCCTGACTATACAAACAGAAGACATAAAGTAGCAGGGTCCAAGCAGCCATTTTGTGATGACTGTCTTTCACTTTCTTTCCTGTTCCTACCCTACCCTAGTTTCTCTTAACACTAGCATACTTCTCTCTTATTTACAAACATCTACAAGGTGGGGTAGGGAAAGATGGGGAAGCATCATTATGTATCCAAAAATGGCTTGTGAGAACTTAAGCTTTCTGAACACTAATATTGAGAAAGCAGTTTCATAAGTTAGCCTTGCAACAGAAGAGTTGTTGACAACTATCTGTTCTATAGTATGGTAAACAAAAAAGAAAATTTGCTTTGTTACATAATACCTTCATTCATCTCCTTTTTCTTCGGGGAACTACTACTTAATATGCAGGAAGAAATGCAAGATGTTAAACATTAAAAGGAAAAACGGAACAGTTTGGTTAGGGTGAGAATGTTTTTCAGTTAAAACAATTTAATTCTTGTCAAAATATAATCATGTAATCCTAGCACCTTCACAGACTTTTAAAACTGGAAGAGTCCTTACAAACCATCTGATCTTACCTTCTCATCTTACAGACAAGAAAATAAAATTTAAGTCCAAGATGAAGTAGTTATGTAATGAAAAACCTGAGATCAGATTCACCACATTGATATTTGCACACAAATAATTTTCCAGGTTCACACACACACACACACACAACACTGCTCATAGGACATAAAATTTACCTATCATTTCAAACTCACCTTTAAAAAAAAAACAACGATTTTTTACTATTTCTATTTCTCTAAGAGCCTTGTGCCTACCAGGACAGATGAAGGCAGAAAGGTGAAAATAATTAAAAGGAAAATGCAGGGGAAAAAGATACAATCTAGTTAAGACAATATAATCAATAGAAATAGCAGCTTGGATTAACAGTTGCTGCTATAAACCAATCCCAAACAAAGGGATTGCTTCTGGAGGGTTCTCTTTCTGCAGAAAGAAAAACTGAAGAAGACAGAAGCAGTGTAAAACTACTGGAATGCGCATTATATAAGACAGCTGACTACAGTAACCAGAATTCTTGCGGCAGAATGTGCATTTTAAAACTAGAACTCCAGATGACACCAGAGCAGGTGGTCTGGAACAGCACATTTTGAGAAAGACTGAACTATGGATATCATAGACTCTGAAAGGTAACAGTATTAAAAATTCTAGTTCGAATTCTGGGCAACAATTAGCTAGGCCTGATCGATTCAAATGACCCCCAGCAAAACAAATTAAAGCCAATTCTATTCCCAGCCCAGGCAGTCAGACAAGGTGGTTGACACAGTCACCCCCCCAGGAGCCAAAGAACATTATATAATCACTACCCAAGCTCTAGGATGAGGCAATCAGAAGTTCCCTCACAAATGTCTACCATTAACCAAGGTTTTCCTTGGCCGTTAAGTGACTGATAAAAATTCTACTTTTAATGTAAAGAAATATTCTGTTATCCAATGAAGAACTCTTTTAGCTTACAGCTGAAAAGTGAGTAATTTTTTCTATCAATTCAACTGTGACTGCTGTACGTTACAAAGGAAGACCGGCCCAGTCTGCTTAGTCTTTTTCTTTGGATATGGGAATATGAGAAAACAAGAATTGATGTGAAATTTAAATTACAATAAACCTGAGAAATTTTAAGAATCTGAAAACAGGACCACTATGTCGTAGATGACAAAATTTGTCAAAAAGTCATTTAAAGCTGCCCAGCAAATTTAATTCTGCTATGTTCAGAGTTTCAAATCTTCCCCACATAGAAGCACAGAAAAGTGGTATGAAATGACATCATGGGAAGTCAAAGTTTTTTCTTCGGAGTTATATTTGTTTATAAGAATTAAGATTATGTACATTAACAGCAGTAAGAATATACATTTAAGGTGGTTGCACAGGGTCCTTGTCTATCACTGATTTTAGCTACAATGTTAAAAAGCTAAGATTTTAGTGCAGTTATTGTCTGTGCATTCCAAACATTTTCAAGAACAAGACTGTTTTGCAAGGGGTTGGGGAACCTTTAATCCTTTTAGAGAATCAGTTCTCTATCGCTATTTCAAGGCCAGGCAGTCATTTAAAGAAAAAAAAAAAAAAAACATGACGTTTACTTAGAACATTTGTAGAAAATAAGTACAGACACGTCCGGGTTAACATTATAGTCTCAGAATTTTACAGTTTATTAGTGGCCTATTTTTCAGCGGTAATTTTCATTAGACCATATAAAAACTTTGTTAAAAATTTTGCAGCCTAAAAAAGGACACAGTACGAAGAAGCAACTTCTCAATTAATTTATAACTGTCTAAGCAACTAAAAGTTAACCCAACGGCTAGTCTGGACTTTTACTTAGGGCTAAGGTGCATTTTGTATAATGGAGAATTTCTGAGGCACGATAGACCATTTACCTTTGGTTTCACAGCTATACACCAATGTTTATGTAATAACTACTTAAATTTTCCTGGAGTATGTTTCAACGATAATATTATCAGACCTACTCTGAACTGTCGTCCCTCTTCCCCCTTCTCCAAACCTCCCGGTGAAGTTCATCTGCCATTACCAAGGGGACAAGGAAAAGGGAAGAAAAGAAAAAAACTGCTTTTAAAATTAAGGCGATTGCAGTTGCTGGACTTAGTCCAAGTGCCGTTCAGCCTAGAAACGAAAATAGGAAAACAACAGAGATTTACACAGGCTTGGAATGATGTCAGCCATTTTAGGCACATTATTTACACTGGGAAGGAAGTGCCGAACTCGGTGGTGTTGTTTTACTGCTCCCCAGGTGAAGTCCGGCTCGGAACCCGATTCGCACGAGCGACAGGGACCACAGCACAAGCCTCCGGGGCTGCGCTCTCGGGGCTCCCGGCCAGCCGCGCGGACGCCCCCGCGTCCCGCAAACGCAGCTCCGCACAAAGAGCGGCGCAGCCTGCACGGCGCGGGGCGCAGCGACCCGCCGGGCCGCCCCTCCCCCCGGGCTCGGACCTTGCAATCCACGGCGACCGCGTCCGGAGGGATGATGAGCGCCTCCTCGCCGCTCTTGGGCTCGTCCTTCTTGGCCTCCTTCTGGGCCAGAGCCGAGTTGAACGTCACCTTCACCATGATGCGGCCTGGGGCGCCCCGGGTTGGGCTGGAGACGCGGGCTGTGGGCTCCCGGCTGCGAATGCAGCCTCCTGGACCAGGCTCGGGCTGCGACTCCGCGGCGCAGACGAGGGCCGGGCAGCTGCTCGACTGCTGAGGCGGCTACTGCAGCGGGGCTCTCGCAGTCTCGCAGCTCTGGCGCGGGGGCGAGGCGAGGCGGGGCCTGAGGGCGGGGGCGGGGCTCTCCGCCTCGGGGCGGGACCCTGGGGCATCAGGGGCGGGCCCTGAGGGCTGAGCTGGGCCGGGATTGGGAGATTGGGAGATTGGGGAATTGGGGGGCTGGCCCCTTGCGGAATGGAGCTCGACCGGACTGAGGGACGAGCCTGGGTGAGGGACTGTTGCCTTTCCGGACTGCCTAGAATTTCCTGTTCTCATTTTGCTTCCAACTACTTTACCTCAGGGCCCACTGTTGCAGGTTGGTGGCAAAACCGATGAACATTCCTGATTCAGCTCCCTCAGTAGATTGACCTCAGGCACTGCCAGGGCTGCCACTTCCTTGCCCTGCCCTCTCCGCGAGCCTAAAGCCGAGGAACTTTTGCGTGAGAAAAATCTACATTTTTCTCACTTAAATAGCGAGCCGACTCCGGAGAGCGCAGAAATGTTTAAAGCTCTATTGTGAAGACTTATCTTCCCAGGACCTCACCCAAGGGCGTTGCCTGACTCTCCTTCGCCTACTCCTCGCTCCCGGCTGGGAAGTGAGTGCCTGCCCAGCCTACTCAGACCAATTCGAAGGAACTCTTTTTGCAGATTTGTATTTCCAGCACCATTCACTGTTAAAACCAAATACCCACCCTTGGGCAGACTTGATTAAAAACTCATGTGTCCCCTGCACTGTCAATTAAGGTTCTCAGTAAATTCTATTTTTTTTTTTTTTTTTGCAAAATGAAAAATCACTCATTTAAGGCTAAAGCAAAATTCTTATATTTTGAAGAACTTTCACTTAAAATTGACGGGTTAGGGCACTGATCCATACTTGAGGGATTTATAACTGTGTCAACAGAAGGTCCTTTGGGCAAATGATTGATTTCCCCTACCTTTCTATTCTGATTTTCCCAGAATTGTCGCTGTGCTTTAGAAGTGTCCAGCTGTCAGCTGTCAGTATTTCTTGAAGAAGGTAGGTTGAACCTAAGGTTCTTGAGGTTTGGCTCTACTTAAGGGGTTGGGTATCCAGAGAATGTCACAGATCCCTGAGAAACAGCTCAAAATGTATGAATTTGAGAAAAATCCTGAGCTAAGAGAAACCCAGCACACACCTTTAGTGTTACGGGCTATTTTAAAATTCTGTTCAAAAAAGAATTGTTCATTTGAGAGTGGGAAGAATTGGGTTCCAGTTCTGGTGCCTTTTAACGGTAGCTAGCCATATGGTTTACAGCATCTCACTTCAGCTTCTTGTGTTGGGCCCACTTGTTAAGGACCCCACATCGGCTCTGTGGGGTTCACTCTGTGAGACTGGCATTGGATAGTAAGTATGGAATCCAGTTCCTCAAAGTTCACTACTACCCCCAGTTCCCTAGTTTTATCCAATCCTGAGACATTACAATTGAAGACCAGAAAATTCTGGAAGCAAGATCTAGAGGATTATAAATAATTGTACATCATAAGTCTTCCAAAAGTCAAAATTATAAGTTAGTTTAAAGATCTTAATTAGTTCTAGTTTTAATAGAATTAGTTTTAATTTTAACAGAATTTGCTTAGAATTTATTAAAATTCATTCCATAAAATAGAATAAGTGTTCCAATGAGCCCAGCAAAGAAGGTGCATCTTATAGATGAAAAAAAGAAAACAGAAAAAAAAAAAGAGGAAAGAAGAAAATGGAAGGCTGAAGAAAGCAGAAACAAGAGGAAAAAAGTGAATTAATTGTTTCAGTTCTTTTCCTTGTAAAGCTGGGACAGAGAGAAGAAGAGAAAAATAATTAATTGGTTCACATGGGTTTATTTCAGGTTACTTTTTTGTGTGAAGAGTGAAGTAGAGAGAAATTCATTATCATGCCAGTCGGCACAGGCCTGTTTGGGAAGTTTGACAGTTACCTCTACTGATTTCTCAGGACAAATGTATAGCGTCATTACAGCTCTACGGCACGAAACTTGAGCACGAGTGACTCCATTTTTCTTTTTAGTCTGCTCTGTTGGAGTGCAGGAGTTTAATACAAAACAAAGAGCTCCTATACTTTTCACTTTCTAATTCTTTTTCTGTTAAGATGAAATGTTAGAAAAAGAAGGCATTTGTGGTAGATAGGAAAAAACCCAAAAAACAGTTCTTACTGGATACCACTAAAAAGATTAGGAAACTGAGACAAAGGAAGAACAAATGATGTTTACAGAACCAGAAATCCTGTGCTGCAGAATTTCTATTTTAAAAGACTTGTGCATAAAAGACCTTTCATTATTTTGTGTACCAGCAGTGAGCAACAGTGTAAAATCAGTCGGTAAACAGTCTCGGGATAATCTGCTGGTTTTATTTCTCCATTTTATCTGGTTTGTCTACAGAACTGTGTAGCACACAACAGCAGTGATAATAAAGAAGCTGGATCAAGACCAAGTCTCGTGATTTATACAAGATTGTCCATTGATCCTGGAAAGTAGGAGTAGGACTAAGGAGAGTCCATGACTCAACAAAAAGTTAACATAATCATGTTACCATTAACCACTAAAAGAAAAGGCAGTCTTAGAAGAACTTTATTTTCCTTTTTCATGTGGATTTTGAGAGAGCAAGAAGAATCTCCTTTTAAGAGTGACACTAGCTTATATTTCACTAGGATCCAAGTTTGTGTCTCTGCTTAAGTTGGAAGGAAGAAAAAAATGGAATGGGGGAAACTAAATTCTAAAATCATAGTCTGTTTAGGTTTCTGTGCTGTACTTGGACAGAAATTTTTTTTTTTATCTTCACATTATCATTCCCTTGGTTCTTTCTCAAGGAAACAGTTCCTTCACCAGAGAAATTTACTGAAGTTTAGCAGAATGATTGAAAAATATTTTTTGCAAATATAGGGTCCTTGGTGAGACAATATCACTGAATGTGCCTTTTGAAATGCACTTTTGGCTTGCCCCTCAACAACTCCGTGTGGCTTTTGAGAGGCATTTTGTGGCTTTGTCTCAGCTTTTCTAAGGGAAATGTTTCTTCTGTTTAAAAGTGGAAGGCTTTCACTTGTGTCTTCAGAGAGTTCAGAGCTACTTTTTTTCTTTTCTTCATAATTTGAAATATCCTTTAGTACTTTTAAATTTCTTACCTCCAAAGTTAATATTTATTATACACTGTCTACTTTGATATTACATATGCTTTTTAATTATTTAATTTTATATCAATTATTTTTAATTTAAAAATTATTTTCCTTAAACTGACTACATGACTTCCCTCCTGTGTAGAATCTTGGGCTATAATATCCCAAATCCTTTTGGAATTGTTCCAAGAATAGATGGAGATCTCTTTCGATTCAATTAATTATAGCTCTGGGAATTTTTGTATTGTTTTGCTTAACTGTGAAAAGACTCTGTTCCATAAGGGGCACTTTAGTTTTCTAGTTGTCGTCTTTTAACTTCTTCCTCCAAAACAGGCCTTTCTGAATGTATCCACTTATGGGCATACCACCCGGAACATACCCCTTGTCTAAGTGTATCCATATTTTGAATAAGCTCTTCACATGTAAAAGAAGAGAAAAGATGAGAGACATAAATCAAAAAGGAGAGTGAAATCTAAACAATGAGAAGATAAGGCATGCACTAAAAAATACTTGCCAAAGACATTTGATAAAGGAATTGTATCCAAAATACAGAAAGTTTTTCTTTTCTTTATCATTTGTTTTTTATTTTTTTGCAGTACTGGAGATCAAACCTAGGGATGTATACTACTGAGCTGCATTAACAGCCCATTTATTTATTTATTTATTCATTCATTCATTCATTCATTCATTTGAGATAGAATCTTGTTCAGTTGCCTGGGCAGTACTCAGAATTTCAGTCCTCCTACCTCAGCCTCCCTCAGTGCTGGGATTACAAGCACATGTACCTACCAGGTTTAAAAAAAAACTCTTAACACTCAACGATAGAAAAACAAAGCACACAATTAAAAACTGTAGACAATCTGAACAGGGACCTTACCAAAGATGATGTTTAGTACAGATGGAAAATAAACATATGAAAAGATGTTTCACTTATTATTAGAAAATTACATATAAAACCCCAATAGCTGAGCGTGGTGGCTCATGCCTGTAATCCCAGCACTTGGGAGGCAGAGGTAGGAGGATTGCCCTGAGTTCCTGGCCAGCCTGAACTACATAGTAAATCCTTAACTCCAAAAAAAGACAAAACAAAATAAAACCTCAATCTCTGCCCACCTATTCAAGTGTCCAAAATTCAAAACACTAACAATACCAAATACTGACTAGGATGCAAAAGAATAGGAACTCTCATTCATTATTGGTGGAAATGCAAAATGGTTTTGACAATTTGACAATTTCTTATCAAACTAGATACACTTTTACCATTACAATCTAACAATCATGCTCCTTGATATTTACTCCAAGGATATGAAAAATTATATCCACACAAAAAAACCCACATATGCATCTGTATAGATGTTTTGTTCATACTTGCAAAAAATATGGAACCAGTCAAGGTACCCTTTAGTAGGTGAAAATGGATAAAAAGTGTTAAATCTAGGAATGGACTGTTATTCAGCACTAGAAATAATTGATTCATGAAGTTACAGATGTATAAATGGATATCATTAAGTGAAAGAAGACAGTTCGAAAAAGCTACCTACTGTATGAGTCCAACTGTATGACATACAGGCAAAAATCTATGGCGATATTAAAAATCAGTGGTATCCAGTGTTTGGGAACTGGGAAGAATGAATATGTGGTGCACATATGACTTTTAGGGCAATAAAAGGGTTCTGTCTGATAGTACAGTGTTAGATATGTATTATTACACATTTAGTAAAATCCATACAACATATGACATTAAGTATGAATCATAAAATAAGCTTTAGACTTTGGATGATAGTGATAGGACAATGTAAATTTATGGACTGTAACAAGTGTACCAGTCTGGGGTAGGGTGTTGAAAGTGGGGGAAGTTGTGGATATGTATGTATATATATATATATACATATATATATATATATATATGTATATATATATATACGTATATATATATATGGACAAGGATACATGGAAACTCTTGCTTTCTTGCTCAGTTCTACAGTAAAACACATTGCTTTAGATAGGCAAATTTATTAGAAAGGGAAAATAAATGGCAGAATGGTGGTTCAGTGGATAAAACTTACTCAGGAGACTCAAATCCTTCTGAATGTCTTGCTTAAACTTCTCTGTACGTCTGTATTTTCATTGGTAGTGGTTGTCTTTTATGCATGATGTTAGGGTTCAGGATCACTCATGGATAGCAAAATCCTTAGATACACAAGTTCCATATGTAAATTGGTATTATATTTGCATATAACTTTTTATGCATTGTATATCCTCCCATGTACTTTTAATTATCTCTAGGATACCTAATGAAATACAAATGTTATATAAGTACTTATACTATATTGCTTAGGATAGCAATAAAAGAAGAAAAAGATCTGTTCATAATCAATAATAATGCAATTTTTTTCTCAAATATCTTTAAACTTCCATTGATTGAATCCATGGATACAGAATCTGCAAACAAACCAGCTATTCATAGTATGAAATTGGAGTCTAGAATGAGTTCCAATGGCCTGGAATGGTTTCATGCAGAAGACAGTGTTTTAGTTAGAAGGTTGGAAAAGATTTGGATATATACAAAGATGAAAAGCAACTTGAGCAGAGAAAAGAGCATGAAGAAGAAAACCAGGCCTGGGAAAGAGGACTGAGTCAAGAGGAAAGCATTCTCAGGTAAGTGAAGGGCATCTGCCAAGTAATGGTGGGAAACACAGTTGAAAGCCATAGTGTGTATGTATATGTGTCACTTAACTTTCTATTACTAAATCAAATACCTGAAATAATTTATAGGAAGAAAAATTTTGTTTCGCAGTTGTTTTAGCCCGTGGTTAGTTGGCTTCATTGCTTTGGGGCCTGTAATGAGGTATCACCCTAATGGTAGTTAGGTAGTTCCCTAATGGTGGGAACACTTGCTTATCTGATGGTGTCCAAAAAGAAAAGAGGAACTGGACACAGCAAAGGTACCATACTCCTTTTGAAGACATACCCCTAGTGATATAAAAACCTCCTGCTAGGCCCCACTTCTTAAACATGCCAATCCTTTTTGACACATGGGATTTTGAGGGACATTTAAAATCCAAACTGTAGCATTGTGCTTTTTAGCACTATGGACTGCACATTCAAGAAGACTGCTAAAAGTTTCTAAGCATATTAGTTTAAAATAGAAACTACTGAATAAAGATGGATCTTCTGGGTGAGAAATAAAGGAAGTGCTAGAGGCAGAAGGAAGTTCAAAGAGCTTCCTTCTTTTTGAAAAGAGGAAAAAGGAAAACATGTTTTTAAACTTTTATTTTTTTCAAGAAGGAATACTATATAAATCCAACCCTACTAAGAATTATGTATAATGGGGCCGGGGATTTAGCTCAGTGGTTCTGGCGCCTGTCTTGCAAGCACAAGAACCTGGTTTAGATCTGCAGTAACCACATGTAATACTGGGTGTGAAGACTCACACCCAGCAGCAATCAGTACCACATATACCACAGTGCTGGGCGTGGTGGCTCATGCCTGTAATCCCAGCACTCGGGAGGCAGAGGCAGGAGGATTGCTGTGAAGTGAGTTTGAGGCTGTGCTCAGGGCCAGCCAGCCTGAATTACAAAGCGAGAGCCTGTCTCAAAAAAACCTAAAAAAAAAAAAAAAAAAAAAATAGAATTCTGTGTAATAAAAGTGTGTGTGATTATAAGTTAAATGAGGTAGAAGCCATCTGCACAAAGGCTAATGTTGAAAACTCACTTCTACTTCCCCTGAATTTTACCATATATCATAGTGGGCTTTAGTCAGACAGGCTTTGGACTTGTTGACAAATGGCCTGAAAGTGTTGATGTTGTCACAGTCCTTATTTTAGTAACATGGAATGCAAGAAAAGGAGCAATATTTTTCTATCATAACTGTATACACATATCCTTATGGAAAATGTGTGTGTGTGTGTGTGTGTGTGTGTGTGTGTGTGTGTGTGTGTGTGTGTATAAAGCCTAAAATCTATGTTTTTCACAGCTCTCCAGAATCTGGTGACATCCCACCAAACCATTTATTATACACCGTGTACTCTGCCCAATCAGTTTTGCTTAGTCTTCGATGTTTACCCTGCTTATATCTTCATCAAAATCATTATTTCTAGCATGTTGTAAAGTCCTTTATCACAAAAGAGGAATATGAAATTAATATTAAATTACTTTCAACTAGATTTTTTTAGATATTGACTAACTTTTTGAGAAAGTGCTATCTTTTTGTGTGTGTGTGTATTTTTCTGAACTGAGAGAAATCTGACACATCTGTAGTAGAACACAGACAGGTATATATGGTGGGCTCCATCTAACCCTGATATTTAAAGATACGTTGATTGTCCTAGATGTCTGTGGATAGTCCTCTTATAATCCTAAATATTTTTCTTTGTTTTTTTAAAAATAATTTCTCCACAACTGAAACAAAAGCAGTTATAACTTTATCTGAGTTACTTTTAACATTTTGACACCTGAATAAGGAAAGAAAGAGAAAAGGATATCATTTGACCCTAACTTTGAAAATATTATTTAAAATATAGATGCCTTTTATCTGTGTGGAACTGATGACAACACACATTATTTCCTGGAGATAATTTTATAGATCTAACTGCTAAACAACAGAAAATTAACTTGTCTACAACTTTTATTAGTATCATTTATATAATCTATAAAAATATTGTTGTGTATCTTCCATGTTTTACATACTTATTAATTACCTCTGAGGCTTATGTGCAATTTAAATCTAAATGCAGTTTTAAATCTAAATTAAAAGAAAAAAAGTGATGAGAGGGGAAGGAAAACCTTGGCTAGTTTGAGAAACTGAAATTTCTGAAAACCATGAATATGAAGTTTCGTGTTCTCAGACTTAATAGCTACAGGACTTTGTCTTACGTTCAGTGTTCTAGCTAATGGAATCAAAGTACTAGAAAACAACTTTAAGAAGTTTCTGATAGTTCTTTTTCTTTCTACTCCAAGAACAGATTACAATCCCAGTTTAGTGTAATAGGAAGGTCATGCTTATTTAGACAGACTTTTTTTTAAGCCACAACAAAATTATTTTTCTTGTGATCATTTAACAAAACTGTTCAAATATCAAAGAAAAGGTTGAACTATTTTTGTTTCCTGTAGAGCTGTGGTCAGTGGCAGCTTTATGTGGGCAGGTACTAAAGTGTTCTTTCTGACTTGGGACCTCAAGACATCTGGCAGTAGTTATTGAGAAGAAAAACATTCATAAAGCAGCATAATTAATGGGATAAAAACAGTAAGGGCTTTATCCCACACTTAGTCTTCAGAGCTTCTGGGTGGTAGTGCAGCCCAGCCCTGACATTGCTAACGGGGATGTTTGCTATTAACTCGGATAATTTCCTAGATGAGTATGGCAGTCTATTCCTAACTGCCCTCCATTCCCAGCTGCTGGATGACTCATGGGCTTGTGAAAGTCTTCCCAATGAGTTGCTTACAAGTAAACTCTTAGAGCTGATTGATACAGTTATTCTGTGTTGTCTAGACCAGGCTCTTTGTATTGTTCCTAGGACAAGTGAGGCTAAAGCATGTACTTGAAAACTATGCTTTTCAAATTTGGTGAAAGCTGCAAGATCTTCGAGCAGATAGAATTCATTTCTTTTCCTAGATTCTGTTATAATATTTTACTTTTAAAGATTTTTTAAACATTTGTTTTGATGGTAAAGAGGAAACGGTTAAAACTATAGTATCTCTTTAATGAAATGATAGTGACAAGGCCAATTGGGAGGTTTTAACCGAAGGTGCTTCAGGTGGAATGAGTATAAGAAATTAACTGTATTGTGAGACCCAGGCCAGGAACAAAATGAAGCCTTGAAGAAGTATGCTTGAGAGTTTCTTTGTTGCAGATTTTTTTCTAAAGTGGACCCAGATGGGCGGGGTGCTGGTGGTCATGCTGGTGATAGTGGTGGTGGTGTCCTTTCCTTAGTTTGCTTGGGCTCTGAACTACTCCAGCTAATTTACAAAAGAATATGGGGAATGCAAACATGTCCACCAAAATCAAGAGAATTTTAATTGGATTTTACATGGACATAACCAACTTCCTTATAGTTCTACTCATTGAATAACAGTGGGAAAATTCTATTCTGAGTCAGAAAGCATCTAAAGAAAGGGTTCTATAGGATCTTTCATCTAGTTTTCCTCTTATGTTAAGACAAGGGGAGAAAAGATTTGAGTTATTAAAGTGCCAGAGAACCAAGATACAAACATTTATGCAAAAACACTTTCATTTTCTGTTACAGTCCTCTTAAAAGATGCTTCAGATGGATGAAATGAGAGCAGAATCAGGATATACCTTTTGAAGGTCAGAGATAATTCATGGATGTTGATATACAGAAAAAACAGGAGTTTCTCCTTGTTTCTTCTTGGGCTTGGTTTATCATATTGCATAAAAAAGTCTATAAATTTCAACTTGAAATTGCATGATCTAAACCAGAAACAGTATGCTTAACTGCTGTTTGCTTTAAGAGACCACACAGTGGGGGAAAAAAAATGTTACAAAATAATTTGAATAGATGCTAGAAGATATATAAAGGAAGTGGTCTACTTCTGGTTTACCAGTGAAAATAGCAAAGAAATTAAAAAGTCAGCAACTTCTTCTTTCGAAATACTCAGCTCGGGCCATATTTCGAGGCATAGAAATTAGAGAAGCAAATACAATAATGCATTCTTTGAAAAGATAAAATTGCATAGAACTGCAAGCAAACTTTACTCAACAGAAAAAGAAACAAAATTTGTTATAGGTTTAAGAAATACCTCTATACTCAGGAAATATCCCAATGAGTCTAGTCCCGGTTAAAGCCACATAAGTTACTAAATGGGAGGCAGTAACAGGGTGACAGTGCACTGATATTAGGAAGAGGCCTCTTTGTTTTATGTGACAGTTTTAGTGTCCTTGTCTTTCATACTGTGAGTTTAACTATCAGTGGATCACATTGTTCCAGATAGGCTTTAGCTGGTTTTTCCTTTTATTGATGTAATTCTTAAAACTTTGCTAGCTCACTTCTTCCTTAAAGTTAGCAAGTTACATTTCTGAAGGAGAAAAATGATACTTTGGAGGCAAAATATTGCATTGTGAGGATTAGCAAGAAACAGCATTACCATTATTTTAAGACACTAGTATTAGTTTTATGTAGAATTGGAGTGAATATAAAAGGATAGATGCAGACATAGATATCTACTTGATAAGGAGTCCTAGTGACATTTAATCAAGGCAGTTCAATTCAGTGTTTTTTGTTTTGTTTTTTTCTTTTAAAGTTTTTTTTTTTTTTTTTGAGACAGGGTCTCGCTTTGTGGTTCAGGCTGGCCCTGAGCTCAGTCTCCAACTCACATCACAGCAATCATCCTGCCTCTGCCTCCTGAGTGCTGGGATTATAGGCGTGAGCCACCACGCCCGGCACTGTGGTATGTGGTGCTGATTGCTTCTGGGCGTGAGTCTCCACACCCAGTATGGTATGTGGTTTCTGGGGATTGAACCCGGGTCCTTGCGCTTGCAAGACAGGTGCTGGAACCACTGAGCTAAATCCCTACCTGATCAGTTCAGTGTTTTGAAAACCATTTTGTTCCATTACCTATACACTTTATAAATCATATCCATCATAATGGGGTTGAAAAAGATCTCTTGTTAATGACTGCTTGGTGCTTGGTTTCAGCAGACTATGCAAGGACAGAGAAAGGAATAGAGAAATAAAATTTAGGGTATGAGAAACAGAAGAACAGACATATATAATCAATAAAAAATAATTGTGTGAGGCAGAAATTTGATCTAATAAATCCTGTTGCCTAATGGAATGCACCAAAAAAAAAAAAAAAAAAGCTCAGTTGATTAAAGGCAAATTTCTTTCTTTTTGTTTTTTAGTGTTTCTGAGACAGGGTCTCGCTTTGTAGTTCAGACTGGCCCTAAACTCACTACATAGCCCAGGTTAGCCTTGAACTCATAACAATCCTACCTCTGCCTCCTGAGTGCTGGGATAATAGGTGTGAGCCACCACGCCTGGCAAAGACAAATTTCTAAGAAATTTTTTTTTAGAGTTCCCAAGGAAAGCCACTATTCTAGAAGCTCTGGTATCCATAGTCAAATGGTATTTTAAAACAACTAAGAAGACAAGAGTGATACACTTGAAATAATGAAGTGATGAATAAAACGTGACAGTGAAATCCCCTGTCATACTGTACTTAATCCTAAACCCAGGGAGAGTCCAAAAGACTGTGTTCCTAAATGATGCTGCCATGCTTTGGAAGACTTCCCTCTTGGCCGAAATGAAGGATGTTTCTTATAGTAGACTCTGTCTGGGAGGAACCTGAGGAAAGTCACACAAAAAAGGAGAGGAAGCCCAAAGAGTGTTTTTAGTCTCACACATCCTGTGCTTTTTTTCAGCTGCTATTTTGAAAGATAAACATTACATTTGTGGGGTTTTTTTTTTT
>PVIR01028197.1:0-22181 GCA_004026965.1 Petromus typicus
GAGGGGCGGTGAAAGCTAAGAGAGAGAGACACACACAGGCAGATTCATTCCTTTATTTATGCAACAAGCAGTCACTGACCTCCTAGCATGTATTAGGCACTGTATTAGATTTAGATTATAGCACAAAATTATAGGCTATTTTTCACAAATAAAATGAACATGAATTAGTAAAAGAAAATAGCCAGAATTTATGATTAGATTTCACTAGAATCAAACATCAAAGGCAAATACAATGTTCTAAATAAAAAGTATGCAAAATAGCTGAGATAAAATAGACACATGAGTGTATTTCATGTAAACAGAAATCATCTGGTTGAAAGGACACCCAAGGGTGCTCAGGGCAGTAGGCACATAAGCAAACTCCTGGCGGTGGCCCTCGGTGAACTGTGGAGTGGCTGAGATTGCTCAGTGCTCCAGACAAAGACTGTGGCCCTGGGAGGAGATTGCACAGGCAGGTTGTGCTCAGTGCTACAGGTTCCTACAAAGCATCGGTCCCATCAGCAAGGCTGGAAGCATCTTTGCCCCGAGAGGATGAACAGTGTCACCAGACCACTGAGAAGCGGGTCTCAGCTCTAGACTCCAAGCTGGAAGCAGCTCTTCCCAGCACCATCTCATAGATTCTTAATTAATGTCTCCAATTATACATGCTGGAATTTCTGGTCTATAGTCAATAATAACTTTATAAACTGCTACACTGTATAATCAAATGAAAGGTCATAACTATTCGGTATCTGCCACTAGTCACTCTAAAAAGTGAGAAAGCTTTTTTTATTTGGAACATAGCACTAATGCAGACTTGTACAGCTAGTGTCAGTTTACCAGAACATACATAGATTATACCATGACGTTTTCAGCCCCTCACCCCGCCTCTGGTCTTCCCTCCTGCTGGCCCCTCTCACCTTCTAGAAGAAAGTGCTTTTCTGAACACCTGGAAATTCAGCATCTTTGTTGCATCTGAATTTATGCCTCTTTTCTGCATTTCCACCCCCAAAAAATCTATCCTAATATTTTATGATTAAGTCTTGGATTGCTTCATCATACCTGCAATAGTATATATTCTTTAATTTAGTAATTTGCATTATATGCTATATCTAGGGATGCTGTAAATTCTTAGATGCATTATCATTTGATGATTGTTTAGCACAGTGATCACAATGAAACAAGTATTCCTTATAATAGCACAAAAAATATACCAGGAATACATGTTCTAGTGACCTGGGTCATGATTGGACTTTTCTGTATTCAGATTTGGCCACTAACACAGAATTTATTTTTTGTTAATGAGTTAAAAAGTTCTAAAATTTTGTAAGCTGAAATAAGCATTGATTGCACCGGGAATGAATATTTCATAACATAATTTATAGTATAGGTTTTCACTACTAATTCTGGCAAAAGAACACATGAAAGTTTTATCTGTGCCTTTTGCTAATGTACTTCGGAGAAGCTTCCTGCTACATCTAGACGAATGCGTGTCACCGCTCCACCTTGCGGGGCAGAGATGACTCGTTTCTGGATGCGCTGAGAACACAACACTATTTCAAAACAGCCCTGGGAAAAGTTTACACTTAAATATGCTAAGAGGCTGCTGCATCCCGTGCTTCTCACTGCTGGTCCGCCTGCTTCTCCAAGGCCCCCAGCTGCCACTCCCACACCTCCTACCGAGCCAGAGCACCCAGCATGTCACTGTCCACCTTCCAGAGAGGAGGGCAGCCAGAGAGACCGGCTGGGGCTTGTGATGCCCTCCTTGCCTATCAGAGGCCACATGCCCTCTGCCGAGGCCTTGAGATCTACACATCCCAGGGCAGGGCACCCACAGCAAGGTGTACAGTAGAGAAATGCAGAATATTGCTGCGCGGAGGCTGGGAGGTCTCAAAGGTTAGATGCTGACACTCAGAGAGGGGAGGAGGGGCTGACTGCAGTGAGAGGTCGGAGAGCAGAAAAGCAGAGGTGGAGGACTATGGTCTGAGGTTGAGGAATTTAACAACGGGGGCAGGAAGTACTGTAGTCACTGCTTCGTCCTCGAGTTTCTCCTTCGTGCTCTCATGTGAAACTGGCCAGGTCCTGTGAGCCGCAGGGTCAGCATGGTGCATGCTGGGTGCAGCAGCTGAGGGTGAAGGGCTGGGGTCCAACCCACTAGACGTCTCTGGCTGGGTGCAGCCCTTGCCTATCATGCAGAGGAGAAACAAGACCTGGGTTCATATCCCTCCCTCACTCAGAGCATGTAAGGATACATTTCATAACACGGTTTGGAAGAAGTTGTACAGCCAACATTGCCCAAAGCATCCTCTGGGTTCACCGAAAAATCTTTCGGCTCAGCCAGCACGCATGCCACACAATAGCCCAGCATGACCACACGCATTCGGAAATGTGTGTGCCGTGCCCCTCTCTGCAGGTTGCAGGGCCCGTTGGCTACTGCTCAGCTTGAGGGGTCTTGAGGCAAATGAACCTTTTCCTTCCTTGAGCCAGTGTTTCTCCTTATTTTCAGCACTTTCTGCAAAGCAAAACCAACAGGGTGTGGAGCTGCGTTCCACCTCCTCTCTGGGAAGCGCGTCTCAGGTCTGACCCAGGACAGGCAGCCAGATTCTAGAAGCCAGGCGAGGAGCGGCCCTGGGAGAAGGGGTGGGAACGGGCAGGGCTGCAGAATGTCCACGGGTGCCGGAATCCTGCAGATGAACTGAACTGTGGAAAAGTAACGAGCCAGCAAAGAACATGGCCATCCTGAAATTGTGCAAGACGGACTAACTCTTCCCTCAACTCTAAATCTTTTAAACTTTTAGCTCTTCAGACACAGTGCGGCTGCCTCTCCCAGCCAGCACTCTGACCCTTTGTACGCTGATGGTGACGCGCTCAGCAGTGGGTCCTGGGTCCGCAGCCACTGTTCTGTGAGTAGTGTTCTTCCTGAGTCCCTGATTTCTTCCCACCCACAGACTCCTTCCCAGTTCCCACTGCAGCCATGAATACAGGCTTCTCTTTTGAACACTAGGTAACTAAAAAATGGACATTTTCCTTCAAATACTCCAGGTAGCAATGGGCAGATTTTCAATACCACCAAACCGTGAGCCACTGGAGACCACAGATCAGGAGTACTCCATCCGTGGAACTGGGTCCTTCGTATGCAAACAACATGCTCTGTGAACAAGGGCAGAACCCTGTCCTGAGGGCGCCAGTGCTGTCAGCATGAACACAACCTCCCGGCTCTCTTGGGAAAGCTTTTCAGGAATTCTTTCTATGGAGGAATCTAAGATTATAAAGTCTAGAGTGAAATCACCCTTTCAGAATATTGGTGCTAGTAGTCTTTTACTGACCACCTGCATCGAGATTCTGGCTCTGAAAGTGAATGGACCTGACGAACAGCCTGCCGTGCACCTGGCCGCCTTCACCAGACCTCCTCAGGTCTGACCTGTCACACCACAGCGGCACAGCTTTCTCCAAACCTGTGTCTGTGCACGAGCTCTGGAAACTGCAAAACTGTGTTTTGCTAAACTGAAAAGCTCAAGGCAGCACGGGGGCTTCCTGCCGTTTGCATCGTTTGCATCCATGGGCTGAGCCTGAAGTATTAGTGCCGCTGCTCCCCTCCCCCATCGCAGCTCAAAACCCCCCTCCCCAGGAGGCTGTGATCGGCAGGATGCGTCACCTCGTGCGTGCAACGCTTTTCCCACTGACCGCTCAAGACCAAGAACGACTGCAGCAGCCGAGAGAGGCTGTGTGGATGTGCAGAGACCGTGCATGTAGGAAACGGCCCTCAAGGGTCCGCACTGCGGAGTACCGGGCACCAACTGTATCTCAGAGAAGAACAGTCCCAGTGAGAGAATCCCTGGGCGTGGTGGTCTGCCCTTCCCAGAGTCACTGGCCGTCACGGCCGGACTCCCTCTCCTGCTCTTCTCTTTGTGGAGTCACGATTTTGCTCCGAAAAGGCCGTGGAAGCATGCGCACTGCCATCCGGCGGCATCCGGGAGGGGAGAGCCCTGATTCTGCTCTCGGTTTCTACCGTTATGAGCAGAGAAAGAAGGCTGAGGCCCAGACGCACACTCTGCAGGTCCGGTGCTGAGGAACGGAGACCTGAGGGAGGGAGACCAAGACCCGCGCAGCCCGGCGTGCTCCGTGCCGGCTCCCTGCCCCCTGACTCCACCGCCCCGCTGCAGAAACAAGCGGCCGACCGCCCCTGTCCTCCCGGGCGGCTAGGAACCAGAGGCTTCTGAGACAGAAGCTGGTGTGGGAAGGAGGCCTCCTCCCCAGGAACGCATCTGGCACAGCGGGGGAGTTAGCCCAAGACTTCTCTCCTGTTCTGGGAGGCCCAGCCCTGCTTATCCCGCACCCTTCTGTGGACAGTCAGTGCTAGGAGAGGCGCCATTACTGCGCGGGTTGTACATCTCCCTGAGTTGTGTTGAGTCCACAAAAAGAGCAAAGAGCCAGGATGCGGAGAGTCAGCTGAAACAGTGCCTGAAAGCTCTGCCCGAAAGGCCGCCCAAGGTCGCCACACCGATAAGGTTATCTAAGGATCTGGCTGAGGGAGAAGGCTAGGCGGGGAATCAGGTGGACAAGTAACCTCGAGAGCGGATGGATGGGCAGAGTCCGGCCCGGAAGGGAAGCCGAGGCGGAGGCTGTGGGCTGCAGCAGGGTTGGGACCCCAGGCTAGCGCAGTGGAGCGCGTGGGCACTGTGGCCTCAGGCGGGCCTCCCAGAGACCACGCCCAGCCCTCCACCCTCTGGTCCTTCTTGTCCAGAGCATGGCCGCGCTCAGTGCGCAGAGGAGGCTGCACTGAGGGAAGGGAAGCACTCTTCTCTATGGCTTGCCCTGGTCCTTTCTATGAAATAACTGCAAGGTATGTTATCAAGAGCCAATTTTTAAAGCAAAATATTGAACTTTCCCTGTGTTGGATTTCAGCCCCTACTGAAGTGTGCTAGGGCTCCAACCACACTCCTACCCGTCTGCTGTGAACTCAGAGGTGGCAGACCACAAGCCTCAGCCACCTTTGCATCCACTCCCCGACCCCCGAGCCTCGCAAGCTCCTACCAGCTCCTACCAGCTATTCAGCTGTTTAGGGCGGCATAGGGCCCGGGCTAGAAAGAACTTCAGATAGTCAGACAGCTCATGATTGGCCAGGGTGCGGCAGGGCTGGGGAGCGTCGCTTCATCTTCTGCTCTGCCACTGGCAGCCCCCCACGGCCCGCCCTTCGGGGCCTCGCCCTGGTTTCTGCCTCGCTCTGGGGCACCAACGCTGGGCGGCTCCTCCACCCACACCACACTGGGGCCGCTGCTCCTGGGGCTCCGGCTCACTCTCTGATCACACATGTCCACATCTGCAGGGTGGCCCTCAACACAGAAAGGAAGATCTGTTTTACGTTCCAGACATGCAGTGGGTGAAAACCTGGTCAGAGAAGGCAGACTGCATCTGGGCGCAGCAGGCGTCTGGCAAGGTTTCTGCCTGTCTTGGATACAGTAATAAATACCACTGCAGGCCTTAACTCTAACCCTTGTGAATTAGCAAATTAGTATGAACTTGAAGAAACTAGTGCTCTCTCTTCCTCCACGCGTCAAAATGTGCTTTTTTTGGAGACAGGATCTCGCTATTACAATTCAGAATGCTGCCCCTTGTGAGCACACTTATCCCCTTGTGTTTTTCACTGTCATAATTTTTCAATATTTAAGACTTCACTGTGTTTTTGATCACCGGTTGTAACAGCTTCTCAACCGCATGTCCTCACTCTGGGCCATCGCTCCTGGCGAGTCCCCCCTCGGATACGTGTCGTCCGCAGCAGCACACGACCAGGAAGAACAAGGAAACTGAGGAAGAGAAGCTGGATTTAAGCCCCACTCACAGCACCCCGTGGTCGGAGCTCGAGAGAAGAGGACCGGGCAGAGAGGCCCGCCAGCGGTCAGGGCCAGGGCCGGCCTTCAGGTCAACGAGCAGAGACCACGCGGCCCAGGGTGTGGAGGACGGTGTCCATCGCCCAGGTGGACTCCCTTGCTGCCTCGGGGGATCACTAAGGGAGTGAAGTGTGTGGACTTGGGCCATGGGTCAGAAACAGTGTATGGGTGTTAACAAGAAGCGACGCGCCTTTACACACCCGGCGCTCGCCCGCTGGGATAAGATGCAAGAACTGGCGGCAGGAGTGTTGCGCATGCTCTCTGCGGTAGAAAATGAAAACCGCATCCCCCAAAGGAGAGCGGAAAGCGTTGGTGAGAATAAACCCGCACTCTTCAGAGAGGATTTCGATGGCAGGCGCGTCAGAACAGTGAGATCCCTCGGCGCGCTCCATTTACCCTCCTCCCTCGGCGCAGCACTTGGCGCCACAGCGTGCTCTCTTCGTTCTGTGAACTATTCATCCCACCGTGGGTGCAATACTTCTGTACACGCAAAGCCAGGTCCTAACTGTGAGCTAGACCAGCAGGAGGGAAGTCGATGGGGGAATGAGACCGTAGATGCTGAGCCTGATCAGAGAGTGAAAGGTGATCTATTTGTCGTGGGACTAACAGAAATAATCTCATGCTCTCTCTGGGGGAGGCTAACTCAGATTTTCCACTCATCGCTGACGAGAATGTGGAGACAGAGCCGGTCAAAATAACTATCTGTTGCCATTGGTAACTGAGACTCAGCAAACAGGAATCTGTGCTCCTCTTTGATTTTCAGATGGTTGAAACTTTTTAGAAAAGGGACATGCTTTATTTTTAGTTTTTGTGGTTCACATATTTCTCAGGAGGTCAGCAGGCCTCAGGAAGATTAATATCCCATATTCAGATTGCAAAAGCTATGTGTTAAATAAGAATATCTGGGACTTATCAAAACATTAAACTTTAAAAATGAATGGGAAGATAAGTCAGATGTCATTTGTGACACTTCCAGCAGCCTTGTCACAGACTTTCCCATGTCCTCTAAGACCCCTACACACCAGGAATCAAACTCAGGGCCTTGCACTTGCCAGGCGGGCATGGTGGCACTGAGCTATATCCTTGGCTATGTCCCCTTAAGATTCGGATGGGTTTTTCTTTCACTTTTCACTCTTTGGACATGATGAAAAAATTTAACTAACCCGGTATATGCATTTGGATTTCCACAATTATAAGCAGCAAAATATTCAACCCACGCTGGGAAGTGAGGACATCAGCTGTCATATGCTACTGGAAAGCTCAGAAACCAGAGCATAAGTTTCTCTTTTTAAAAAGGAAATTTCTACATATAAAGACAGTTCCCATGTACAAACCTCTCTCCCTCTCCTCCTCCCAGGAAGAGGAAGGCTACTGTAGCATTCTTATCAATGGAGAAGGGCCCAGCTTGAGCACGCTACGGTGTCCTGCTCAACACCCATGTTTATCTGCAGTTTCCCGGTTACCAAAGAGGCCCTTTCCCACATGACCAAAGCCTTTTCCTTGTCTGGCGTAAGGTGATACACAAACCCTGAGTTCTGAATACCTCTGGAGCCCCACTTTGCTTTGTGAATGATGCACACACATGTAACTAAAACTGTTTTTCCTCTTGACGATTTGCCTTTCACCAGTTTTATCCCCAAGCTTCGGCCAAGGAACATAGGAAGGCAGAAAGACACAATTTTCTCCCCTTACACCTGCAGCTGTAGGGCGGGGAACACTCAGCATGCTGGTGGTCAGATTTGGGGTGCTTTAACCTCCGCTCATTCAACAATATCCTCTGAGGAAAGGCTCCCATCCAGGGGAGCTCTTTCCAACCTCCGGAAAAAAAGGTCAGGTAGTCAGGCGGACACTCTTGGTGTGATATTTTCTTTTTCAGTATAAAACAGCACTTTTAAAACAGTTCAAACAGAGCCCATTTCTTTCAGCATATTTTTATCAAAAAATACTGTGGGCCGGAGGTGGGCGTATGACGTTGAAAGGACACGCACAAGATTCCTCCCACAAGGAGAAAATCATCAACAAGAAACAGACCCACGAGCAATCGATACCGACATTAAGTCTTGGGCTACCAAGTGTCTCCTTCCAATATTCCACCCCAGAGGGCTGGGGCTCTGGTCATTTCTCCCCACCACACCTGCCGCTCCAGGCCTCCTGCTGCTTCCCCTGTGAGCAGGAAAGGCCACTTCTCGCTTCCAGAGGCCACACTGCAGCCGCCCAAGGTCACATCCGGCCGCCCAGCTTGTGTGTACCTGAAACAGCCAGGGGCGATGCGGTGGGGCGCCCGGGCAGCCTCAGCCTCACGCACTGTGGCTCTCAGCAGGAGCCCAGGGAGGCTGCTGACAGGAAGAGGAGCTGGTGCCTCGATGGCCCTGAGGCGGGACAGCACGGGAAGGCGATCCTGGCCTGCGCCTTCACCACAGCCTCTACCTGTGGCCCGAACTTTAAGTTAAGTGTGAAGCCATCGCTACTTCCTCTTCACTGCCACAGCCGTTCCAGGCTTTCGGTAAGTGCCTTCTGCGGACACAGAGACACGGTCCCGGCAGTGATTGAGCCCTACACCCGACATGACAGATGTCATGCTCCCTTCTTCCTCAGAGAGAAGAGGTGCTGGACAGTTCAGAGCTTCCTAGCAAGCTCTGAAATCCCAGCAGAGTTTTCAGAATGTTGCTTCACTCACAGACTGACAAGACCCATAGGTGTGACTGGGGACAGGCGCTGAGCCAGCCAGGCTGAGTGACAGACCAGGCTGAAGTTGGAGAAAGTTCGAAGCAGGACAGATGCCGAGCCCTCTTCCTGTGCCTCTGCGAAGGTCACTTTTTAATTTAATTAGGCTCCTGGATTAATGAAGCCTACCCTGCTTCATTCCTTTCCAAGCAGACAGCTTAAGCTGCTCCCCAGGACCCGGCTTGTCTGGACCTGTCCTGACGGGCTGGGGTGGGAGGTCCCTGGCATCCACGGAGGCAGGGGACACAGGAGCCGGGGAAGCTTCCTCCGCAGGAAAGAGCCCTAAAGGCAGACAGCTTTGTACAGCACAGCGTCCAGGGTGAACGGTCACAGGAGGCCTCACCCTCCTGACGTATTATACTAAGAAACATCAGAAGAGGGTTATAAAACCAGGCAGGTTCTACACGTTCATTTTTAACACAATGACATGTTTGGTTTTTAACACCAAAATAAAAATATACTGCAAGTGGCTGGTGTTATTCACAAGATATTATCAGCTTTCTGTATAACCACGGCTCATTGATTCAGCGCGGGTGGGGTCCGCTACACGGTGGGGAAGTTGGCTCCTCTCACTCCGGTGGCGGCTCTCGGAGTGGCCGGGAGCGTCCTCAGCCCTCTCCCACTATCGCTGGTCTTGCGGCGCCATCACCGCTGATCCAGGCAGAAACCTACGCCAAGGGCCGCAGGAGCCGAGCGAATGGAAGCAACGTTTCTGCCGAGCTTGAGACGCTGAGCACGCACGCCGGCCGCTGCCAGCTCCTGCTTCAGCAACTTCGGTGACGCCAGCAGCCACAGGAATCGGCTCAGACGTCGCCGCCTGGAGCTGGCGTCAGGAGCCTTGGCACAAGGGGTTGCTAGGCATCCCAGCAGGGGCGGGGGGCCGCTTGTGCTGCCAGCAGGGCCGGGCTCCCCTCCTCCTGGTCACCATCGCTGTCCTTATCACTGGGTGCCCAGGCCTGGAGCGCTATTTGGCCCCAAAAGACATCTCAAAATATATGTGAGGTGATGAATGCATGAGAAAATGCATCACGCTCACTGCAGGACGAGAGCGGAGACGTCCAAGAGGATAGAGGGGTGCAGGGAGGCCCGCCTGGCCTCGGGAGTACGGGCCGCAGCGTCCCGCGACCCAGGCCCGGGAAGCACAGCGGATTAGCACATGGATTCACACTCTCGGGAAACAACTTGTGAGCGTTCACCACGTAGCAGTTGGACAGAAGGAGAACCCCTGCAGTAAGCGGTCCGCATGCCCCTCGGGCAGGCAGACTCTAAGCTAGAACACAGTGTGACGTGATTGCGGACCGTGTGACCCAGTTGGTAAAGTTGCATCGAGGAAGTGAAAATTAGTTCTGCCCATCGGGAGAGTTGGGAACACGGCAGAAAGCCGAAGGCCAACTAGCAACGAAACCTCTCAATGCACAATGTGAAAAAGCAAGACCCACCAGGACACTGAGTCAAGTCAGCGGCAGCACTTAGGCCGGCCCGGGGAGCAGGCTGGGGCCAGTGTTTGCACAGAGCAGAGCAGTGCAGGGGACCCCGCGGCAGCGCTGCTCAGGTGGGGTCACTCCGACTCCCTGGGCAGCTGGTGTCCTGTCATGTTCTAGATGCTGCTGCTGGGTACAGAGGGCACTTTAGGAGCTGAACTTCCCTCCCGTCTCACACTGGTGTGCCCAGTGTTTTACTGCCAGCCAGCGATAAAACGGGGAGGAGGGAATTGTTGCCCCTTGGGGGGTCCACAGGGTGGGGCACACTCAGGCCTCTCCCCTGGGAGACAGCTTCTGCCTCCAGCTCTGAGGAGACTAGCACCCTGGTCTTGCTAGTTAGGCTCCAGCAAAGGGAGCGAGGACCTGCGGAGGGGCGAGGGGCTGAGTCCAGAGATCAGCTTTGCGATGGCATCATTTGGAGAGAGGAAGGTTCTGAAGACACCAAAAGTGGTCAGCAGGGAAGGGACGAGGGCTCAGGGGACAGCGAAGCCCCGAAGCCTGGAAGGAGGGACGGGAGGCCCAATGTATGCAGCAGCCTGGGAACCGGCCTGAGGCGGCCTCCCATCCACCTTTGCCCAAGCCACCGACAAGTGTGGGGTAGCCTGGTTCCGGAGTGCGCAAGACTGTCTTTCGGACTCCTCGAAACGGCCCAAGGAAAGACCGGACGTGACATTAACACCCCCAACATCCTCTGTTGGACTCGGCCAAGGGCTCTGTCGCACAGATGCAGAAGTTAGCCTCTCACGGCTGTGTGTATTTCTCCCTTAGTAAAGGAGCCATCTAGACCGAGTACCTGAGCTAAGCTGCTGACAGAACAAGCAGGACGGTGAGGTCCAGGGAGAGCCGCTCTTCGTTAACACGTCTAAGCAAGCGAGAGAAAATGGCTCCAGGATCTGTGGTTGCACAGGGCAGGTGGTTAGAGGCGAAGCCCACAGCGGCTCACCCAGGAGGGGCGGTGCTCACCCAGGAGGGGCGGTGCTCACCCAGGAGGGGCGGAGCTCACCCAGGAGGGGCGGAGCTCACCCAGGATGGGGCTATGCTCACCCAGGAGGGGCGGTGCTTACCCAGGAGGGGCGGTGCTCACCCGGGAGGGGCGGTGCTCACCTAGGAGGGGCAGAGCTCACACAGGAAGGGCGGAGCTCACCCGGGAGGGGACGGTGCTCACCTAGGAGGGGGCGGTGCTCACCCAAGAGGGGCGGAGCTCACCCAGGAGGGGGCGGTGCTCACCCAGGAGGGGCGGTGCTCACCCAGGAGGGGGCGGTGCTCACCCAGGAGGGGCGGAGCTCACCCAGGAGGGGGCGGTGCTCACCCAGGAGGGGGCGGTGCTCATCCAGGAGGGGCAATGCGCAGCAGGCTGGCCTGAGCTGCTTGCGCTGAAGCCGGTTCGCAGCCCTGGCTCCTCTCTGCTGGCCCTTGGAAGGCTAGTGTCACCCCTGCCGGCCACAATCATACAGACCAGAAACGATGGGAGCTTCGCTTGTGGCTGGACTCACTCAGGGCTGGAGCATGGAGCTGCTGCGCAGGGCATCGTCGCCGGGGATGTGGGAGAATCCGACCACAGGATCTAACGCCCTGGAGAGCAGAGGCAGGGCTGGAGGGGACCGTGGCCAGCGGCCCTGAGCCCGGCCTGCAGGCCGCTAAAATGACAAGAGCTAACAGCACAGCTGCAGGGCACGTCTGCGGCTTTACACCTGCTCACCCCCGAATCTCCAGCCGCCATCGCGGTCATCAGCCGTGCACCTGGGACGCCGGCTGGAGAGAGTCGCGATGAGGAACCACCTGTTCCTGGGGGCGCCCCATTTCCAAAGCTGCCTGACTTTGACCTTGTTTTTCTAAATGAAACTCGGGACATGGGTTTTGGAAAGGATTCATGCCGTTCCCAGAAAGAGGAATTAGTCTGAGGTGGGGACCATGACTTAGAGACACAAATCTTGGAATTTCTGGGACAATTTGAGATTATGTATCAGAGAATAACAAGGAAGAATGGTAGTTTTAGAGTTAACAAATGCTATTGGAAATGATTTCTCAGTTGGGCATGGTGGTGCACAGCTGTAATCTCAGCATTCTGGGTGGCTGAGGCCGGAAGATCACAAGTTCAGGCCCAGTCTGAGCAACTTAATGACTACCAACACCCTGTCTCAGAATGTAAGAAGAGGGCAGGGGCTCGGGGATGTAGCTTGGTACAAAGGCCCTGGGCTCAATCCTTAGTACCACTGGGAGAGACAGAGAGAAAATCTTGGATAAATTTTTTTCTTTGACTCAGTTTTCTGTCTTCCAAAAGGGAATCGTAATTATAACATGAGTCCTGCACAGTTCTCCTAAATACTGAAAAAGGAGGAGAGGGTGACACTATGCACTACCACAGTAGTGGTAGTCCCTGAGCCAGAGAGACAGCGTCGTGGGAAAGTCCCTCTGCATTCACCGGTGACCCTCACCTGTGGAACTTCCCATGGATGGCTTCAGATCGGTCTCAAGAACTGCCAGATTTGGGACACTTTTTGCTTTCAGATGAGGGATCCCCAGCCTGGATCCAGGTTACGTGGACAGTGGTTTATACCTTTAACCGCAGACCTAAAACAACTAGGAATTGCCCATCACAGGAAGGCAGGGAGACCAAAAAGGAAACAAGAAAATCCACAGACTTTAGTGTCACTTCAGGGGCTATTTGAATTTAAATTAGGTTTACTTAAAAGTTAAACTCCAGGCGCCCTGTCTCAGTAATCACATTTCAAGTGTCCAGTGGTCTCACGGTGGCCACACTGGGCAGCAAGATGGATGGACAGTTAGTTCTCATGAGTGACAGGGTCTATTCTTGGAAGGGGATAATTTCTCAAATACTATTGTCTGAGCTGTACTCATGCTGAATTCCTAGAGAGCAGAATCCGCCAGCTTCACTTCCTGGGATGACATGCGGGCGGTGCTCCCCGCTACCTGGAGGAGTGCCTTCCATCCCGAGGCCCAGAACCTCTGCTTGAGCTCTGCTTTCCAGGCCGGTGGTGTGGAGGGGACAAGGACCCAGCCTTGGCCTCGGGAGGCTCCGCCGGCTCGTGCTCTCACCCATCCCCTCATAGAGCCAGCCAGAGGAGGTAAAATCCTAAACTTTCACAGTGTATTCATCTGCCAAGGATGCGGCAGTGTGACACCATCTTGGAGACCGTGGCAGCCCTCACTGGAGGGCTGAACCTGCCAGTGCCCTGATCCTGGGCTCCTGACCTCTGCAAATGGGAAAAATAAACCTCTGATCTGTGTGAATTACCCAACCTCAAGTGTTTCGTTACAGCGGCACAGAACAGCCTGAGACACCCTGTGCCATTCACTAACACCTAGACACACCAACCACTCTCCTCTTTGTAAAAGTCTCCTCACTTAGCTGCAGTGGCAGGGCTGTGCTCTGTTTTCGTCCTATCTCTTCTTTGATTTTGTCTTTTAAAAATACTTTTCATTAATTTTACTGCAACTCCTTAAATGTTGATATTTTCTAAGATTCCATATTCAACTCCCTCCTCATTTTGAACTCTTCTGTATTAGAGCTTTTTTCTACTTTCTACATATTAATATCTTGGGCTGTTTATATCTCCTACCTCCATACACAGATATTCAGTATATTCACAGTATTCAGATATTATCACCAGGATATCTGCTCGGCATCCAACATTACCTTATCGTTGACATAGCCCGTCATTTTCTTTTCTTTTTATTTCCTTTTCCTCCACTTCAAACAAGGGTAGTCATTGTCAGTTTCCTTTGTCTTTACTGATCAATCATTTCTGAAACCTCTCCTTTTTTAGATAGAGTCAGTGTGGCCTTGAACTGAACTCTGGCCTTAGCCTCCCAAGTCTCTGTGATTAAAAGTGTGTACCAACACCCCAGCCTTACTGATCAGTTAAACCTGGGATTCATTTTTTTGTTATTCTTTGCTTCCCCCAACAAAAGCCTGAGCACAGAACTCCATGAACTCAACTAACAAAATATGAAAGGCTTTGTTATCTGTGTTTTGTTTGTTTGTTTTCTTTTTGCTGTCCTGGGGAGGTTTTTATAAGATAGAACTCAGTGCTGGTAAAGACATAACATGCAGGGCACTGTCACAATATTCTTACCATGGACATGGAAATGTATACATTTCTAGAAAGCAATTTGACAGTATGCATCATGATGGTTAGTTTTGGTTGTTGTGTGTCTAGATGGGAAGGTGACTTTCAAAAGTCAGGAAAATGAGCCAAGGATGGAGCTCAGTGGTGCCATGCCTGTCTGGCAAGCACCAGGTTCCAAGTTCAATTCTTGGCACACACACACACACAAAAAAAATCAGGAGCCTCACACCTGGGTATGTGAGGGGGTGTTTCCAGAGAAGACTGACACCTGTCTGCAAATGGATGAGGAAAATTCACACTGAAGGCAAGCAGATCTGTCCCCCAGGGTGGGGTCGCTAGTGGAGGAAAAAGTGGACAATGGAGAAACTAGATCTCTTTTCCACCAAAATTTCCTCCCCTGGGACTTGAATCCAGTGCCTTCACATTGAATCATCTTCTCATCGTTGAGTTATTTTTTATTTGAGGCTCATTTTAAACCTACAGTCTTCCCTCTCAGCCTTTCTTTTGGAATGAGTCTGGATTTTTTTTTTTTTCTGCTTTGCATTTTTCAGCCTTTAATGAGAACTTGCATCATGGCCCTCTGTGTGGCAGGGGTAGGTGACCAGCTTTTGTCCTTGGACTGAGGCTGCCTCAGTGGGCTCATTCTGTCTCTCCCTGTGGCCTTCTGGCTTCAAGAACTAAGCAGCTGCTGGCTTAGCGGGCTCTCAGGCCCACAGACAGCCATTGTGAGGCTAGTTGGCCTCTAATCATGTAAACCAGTTTAATAAAGCCCCTGTTTCTCTGGAGAGCCCTGACCAACGCAGAACACTCTTGGCCCCTAAAGAAGTGTAGTGAGACAGTGCAGGGTCTGGTGCAGTCTTAGGAGACAATACTGCCTTCATAATGCCCAGCGTCACCTCATAGCATCACAGCTTTGCCCAGTGACAGTATCACAGCAATGAGGTATATCTGAGGCATAATTAATATTAACTGAAAACTCTTCACATAGAGCTTCACAGAAGTACTCAAGGTGGTGTCTTAAGACTATCTTGCCGGAACAATGTTTCACAAAGAATTACACTGAAGCACATCAGGTACAATACCCTTTACAGCCATTGGTCTCCTATGTTCAAGTCAACGGATAAAGTGGCTGCATTCACTAGAATTATTAGACTTATTAGAGTGATGAGTGAACATTGGGACTTTTGACATGTTTCAAATACTAGCAGAAATTTTGAGAGATTGAGCCAGAACCTTCTTTCTCTCTGGAGGTGCAAGATTACCTATTTCAGATTTAAAGAGTCTGAGCGTCACATTCCAACCACAAAAGACCATACTGGGAAGAAAGAGATCAGTGACTTACCTGTAAATATGCCAGGTGAATCAACTTTGTTTTTCTTAGAAGATCAACTGCTTAATATCGCAGATGATGGTGGTCTTTAAAATACGTGTGAGACAACTTCAAATCTTCACACCTTCTAGATCAAAGTCAAGCTAGAATATCCCGAGATTCAATTTACTATTCTGTTTCTCCAGTTAGATTTATTTGAGTTACATGGAAAGCAAAGACCCCATCTGTCATAACTTGTGTTTCCCAAGTGCAGAGATTTTGCTCAAGGAGCCAGTCAGCCAGTAAATTTGAAAAGAAGCAGATAGTTGGGTATCCCTTATCCAAAGTGCTTGGGACTAGAAGTGCTTCAGATTTAACATGTTTGGGGGTTTTGAAATATTTGCCTATGCATAATGAGATCTCTTGGGTATGGGACTCGAGTCTAAGCATGAAATCATTCATGTTTAATATGTCTGAAATGCAGAAAATGAAGGTAATTTAATGCAACATTTTAAATAATTTTGAGCATGAGATAAAGTCACCCGATGTGGAATTCTCCACTGGAAGGTCACGTCTTCATTCAGAAATGTTTGGACTTCATAGCTTTTGATTTTGAATTCCCAGATTAGGGATGCTCAGCCTCTAACTCTAATGATCATTCCCAAGGTAAGAGTGTCCTAAACAGAATCAGCATATCACTGGCAAAGTGAGAATTAACGAAGAACCCAAAATCCCCAGCAGAGAGGAACAGAGTGGTAGAGCTCATCTGATTCCAATCCCACACCACCACCCCTGGAGAAGCTCTGAAGATGTCGTCGTCTGCTTTCTATAAGCCCAGTCAGAGAACCAACATTCATTCCACTTGGGATGGTTGTGAGAATTTAAGCTACAGTGCCTGGAAAACTGGCTGGTAAATTTCTGTATCCCTTTTAAAGCATGACTCATCTTACTAAGAAAAGGGTATTGTGAATAATTAAAATTGTCAACAGTCCCCATGGTTTATTAACTATCTTCTTTTGAAGAACTCAGAAGATTTAAAATTAAATTTTCCTTGGTATCTGTGTGGAAAACTGAAGGTTGGATCTTTCTCCTTGCTGCCAACAATTAGATTTTTTGGGCATTTCCCTGAAAACCTCCCGCTGTCCCATCAAATGTTTGGAAAGGAAACTGGCCTCCCAGGGCCCGGGGTTAAACATTGCAGTGACAGTCACTCCAAGACCTGGAGATGAGTAATAGTCTCAGTTTGTTTACTTTCAGAAGCCTTGGGGGGCAACAGAGAAGAACAGTGGGAGGAACTTGTAAAGAGGGACCAGTTTGGGGAGGTCAGACATCTTTTTCACAGCTTACTTCTGGGAACTGAGGTATTTATCTGAGACCAGGAGCTGGAACCAGAAGAGCTGCTATACCTTTTTCTGTTGCTATTTATGTACGTGGACTTTACAATGAATGGAGTTGATTGAGTCTAGATCTCAAAGGTCCCCAAAGTTCTGCGTGTTGAAGGGTCGTCTCCAGTGTAGTGCTGGCATGAGGGGCGGGGCCATTAGGAAACAGGGCCTCCTGGGAGGAAGTGGACTCACTGGAGGCGAGGCCTCAAAATGGCGGTGCGACCCAGTTCTCCTCTTTTTCAGTTTACCACTGTGAGGAGAATGACTATGCTCTACCAGGAGCTCAAAGCAACGTCATAGACTGAATCCTCCTAAACCATGAGCCGAAATAAGCCTTTCCTCTTAAAAGCTGATTGCTACAGGAAGGCAAGGCTGACTGAGGGTTACATGAACATTTGTTATGTGTCCTACCACACCTCTCCCTTATGAAGCTGTTAAAAAGTAAGACTCAAAACCTTTCTCAGTGATCTGCTCTGTATTATTTCCATGTGGTTAAGACACTTCTGTATTACTTCATTTTGACCTTGACCTCTGTGGTGTGTGGGGATAGACAGGGGAGCCAGTCCCAACCTCTCTGACCCAGCTGTGGAAACCATACTCCCAGCTGCGCGGCACGTTTCAGGTTGATTATTCTCCCACTGATGGCCACACAGGAGAGGGGCCGTGGGGGCCCCGTAACGCAGCCGGGAAGCACGTCCCAGTGCTGGGAGCTGGGTCTTGCTCTAAATTGAAGTGGTCAGCAAGGTTTGTCTCCGGCTTAATCCAGCACAAGTTGCCTTCCTGTCTGCGGTACTACACGGAGACTCTCAACATCAGCTCTAGGAAAAATAAATTGTTCCCAGCTTAGACGTGCAGAGAAAAGTCTACGAAACAGACACACCTGAGGAAGATTTTCTCTTGTCCTTCTGACACTTGGTTCAGTGGGGTAACTGTCGACCCAGAAGCTCCGCTGGATAAGCAAACAAAGGTGAAGAAATGGTGATTTATATAAACTCTAACACATCTTGGGGCAGAGTCCTGTTCACAGGACCTGTGAACAGCAGTCCTGTGGCCGCCCTTCTCTGTCTGAAGGCTGGCCGCACTGTCCTCACAGACTCTGGCCCTGTCTTTCCTGAGTGCCGGAACCTGGCCCTTGACAGTCTGCCACGTGGGGAAGCCAGCATCTGACGGCCTCGCATTCAGCCCCAGCTGCCTCCTGCAAGGTGTGTGACCTCCGTCACACGGGCCTCTCGGGGTGCAGGGTCCTGTCTGACAGCTGGCAGGAAGCTAGAAGATAGATAGATAGATACATGGATGGATGACGGATGGATAGATAGATAACTTCCAGTCAGCTCGCTCAAATATCCGAGGGGAGGAGTGGACGGCAGGGTGGACAGGTTCGAATCTGCACCCCACCCACCTGGCCTGGCTCTCGGGGTGCCACATGGCCCTCAAGTCTTTGTCTTTGGTTAGAAAACTGGCCTCAGTCTTTTACCTTCACGTGTGTGGCACCCTGAGCCCCTGGACGGGACAGTTGTTTCCCTCCCTTCAAACTCAGCAGTTCCGAGAAGGGACTCAGACCCAACCAGCTGGAGGCTGAGGCCTCACCTGAGCCCCCCGGGAACCAGCGCTCCAGAGACTGTGGCAGGAGGGTCACCTCCTCGCGGGCATCTTGGCGCGGCAGCCAGTCCCTGCCCCTCACTTCTGTGAGTAGTGGAGGGAGAGTTCCCATAGTGAAGATGATGCAGACAGATAGGGGAAGCGGGCACGGGCCCTACACCCTGCTATCCACAAGTGCTGGAACCCAGCGCAACTTCTCTGACCTTGGCTTTCGTACAGACCATGAATAAATAATTGCGCACAATAACCCTGGTGGGCTAGGACGGTAGCCACACTGATCAGCCTTGTCCAAATCGCCGCGTGACAGTCCCCCGCAGCGCTCCTCCAAGGAGGCCGCGGGCTGCAGGAAGGCAGCTGGCAGCCAGCGTCCAACCTGTGGGCTCGTCCGCCAGCCCCACAGCGTCTGTGCCTTCCTCCCCCATCTGTCAAGTGGGTAAAGTTGTCCCAGGTCATGAGATTCCTCTGACCCTACAAGGCAAAGAAGAGTGGACTCCTCTAGCGGCTCATTGAAATGGGAGAAGAGCTCGGAGAACCCAGCTTCTATGGGAGAAAGTGACAGCCCACGGGACAGGCGAGGGGCAGTGGCAGGAACGGAAGGGCACCACTTCTCAGCCTCAGCCCTGGAGGACAGAAGGCTGGGGAACGGCCCCCTGGCTTCTGTCACCAGACACGATCTGTCCCGTAGAGGTTGACAGAAACACACCATCATTACACTGCTCCAGGGCTAAAGGGGAGAAACAAAAAACACCCGCACTGGGTTGAAAGGGTATAAATAACCATGCAACAGAGTAATAGTGACAAATAGTAACCAGAGGGCTGCAGCAGTTCTTTAGTGACAATGTAACATAGTGACTATCTAATGATACAACATCCATTCATGTGTAACTAGTAACTGTGTAACAGTGTAACACAGTGTAATGGTGCAGCATAGTTACGTGTAATAATGCACCATAGTAATTCTATAGAGGATATGAGGAACCGATTTATCTTACAAATGCTACTTCTCAGAATTCATTCATTCTAGAGGTGTCTGAGCGGGGACTGTGTCACACGTGCTTCCTGTGAACCGCAGCCCCAGGGGGGCTTATTTTCTAATGCAGAACACAAATATGACACAGTGCTGGTGTAGAGAGGGTGACAGCAGAAACACAGGTGGCCTGAAGCCAGAGCGGTGGCCCAGACCTCAGCTTCGGTATCGCAGAAAGTCGCTCTCAGCAAACAGCTTCACAGAGGAGTTCTGTGCTCACCGGGAGGACCCCAGTCAACCTGCAGGGAGGCCGTCCACAAACAGAGGAGTTTGACAACTGGAAGACAGCTTTCATCTTTTAAAAGACATTATCTGAACTGCACCCACACTCTGCTCTGGGGTGTAGGGATGAACAAAGGCGGTGTTGCCGCCCTAGCAGCCAAGCTGACTGTCCACAGAATGCTGTGGCTGCAGACAGAGGCCGGTTGTGACGTTAACAGGAAGGCAGAGGTGGCGCCATCTGCTCAACAGCCACACAGCACGGCCGGAAGCCTGTCCAGACCCAGAGGAAGTGAGCAGAGGGCTGGTCCGCGTGGTCCTCCCTCCGTGGGAAACGTTCTCCTGGCTAATGTAACAGCCCTCAGAAGCCACCCCACCCACCTCGCTGCAAAGCAAGCTGAGGAACTGACAAGAAATTTGACCTCTCACCTCTGACATGCCTGTGACATCTGGCTGTAGCAGACCAAAGCCTGGCCGCCAGAACCACGTTCTCAACAAGATTCTTACACGGTCGGCTAAAGATGAGATCATAGTCCAAGATGGTGACACAGAGTAGGGATGCGGCTCACTGGCCCAGCACTCATCTGGCATACCTAGGGCCAAGCGCCAGCAAGACCGGAGAAGAGAATGTGGAAAACACTGGGTTGATTGAGCTCGGTGGTGCGGCACCCGCCTTACAAGTGCAAGGTAGCACATCTGATCCCCAATACTACAAAAAAGGTGTCTTAAATAGATACTCCAGAAGGAGAGCAGGGTATTTGTAAGAACAGGAAGGAAGTGATGGAGCTGGAATCGCAGTGCGGGCTTGTAATCCCAGCCAGGAAAGAAGCACTGGTCATTACTTTGGTGTCACACTGCAGAGTACACTGTTCTCTGGCTTGGTGTCTGCTCTGTAATGGCGGATTAGGCGAGATGACTAGGGTTGGTATTTGTGATCTTTAGTTGTCAAAGCTGATTATTTTCTACTTAGGTCTTATTTTTAGGGAAACAAGAAATGAAAACCAGGGTCGGGAGGCTTTATTTAGTTAGGAAAAAGGAGTCCCTCAGCATTTGGATTTAAGGCCATGTTTGTTATGCTTTCTCAGAAAACATGTCTACATTTTGCCCATTGTCTTAGTTATTCTCACTGTTGAGGCAAAATACCTAGTACAAGTTATAGAAGGAAACGCGTATGTCAGCTCACAGTGCGTAGAAGTGTAAGTCCACAGCTGGCTGGCTCCGAGGCAGGGTGGCTGAAGTGTCTGATGTAGCTTTGGCTAGCTGAGGGGGCTTTGGCAGGTTGCAGAAGAAAGAAATTGTTGGGTCCTTTTCCTTGCTTGATATAATTGTACAATTTGTTTTTAAATATCCTTCAAAGAAATAAACTACCTAGTGAAAAAGTCATCTCTGGGCCTACTGGTTTATCAGCAAACAACTCCCACTACCCCGCCTCTGCTCCATCTCCCCGTAGCCCTCTCCTTTTGCCCTCCTTCTCGGGACAACAGAGTGAGGGTAGGGCTGTGGGCCAGGCAGCGTGGCTCACCTGTCAGTTCTGCTGAGCTCAAAGAGACACGCAAATGTCAAGTGCTGACCACGTTGCAGCCACTGAAGTTCAAGGTTTGACCAAATCACACACTTAGTACTGAACAGTTTTAAAGATGGCAGCAGTAAAAGACATATTGTCATTCATCGCCCTTAACTCACTCCCCTGCCCTTTGAACTTTCCCATCATTCCTGCCATTTTCTGAAGCAGCTCTGGAGCCGTCTTTCATGAGTGTCTTTACCTGCGACGTGTGGCTGCCTTGATGTCCTGAACTGGCTCAGAGTGTTTATCTTGCATGCTCATTTTGACTTTGGGGACAGCCAGAAGGAGGGTGGTACTGGATCTGCTGGAAAAGGTAGATGAAGAGACACCATGATGTTTTTACAGGCCAGCCTTCCATCGATGGCACTCGGCAGCAGCATCACAGTATTCTGTTAAATCACCCTTTGTAAAAGCGCTCACAACACAGGACATCCAGAATTGCTTCACAAAGTGGCCAGAATGATTAGAGAGGAGCATTTTAAGGGGGGGGGGGTGAATGGCAATGTGTCTTTTATTATAATAATTACTTTTCAATTGAAGTATTCACCATATATTTTGATCACACCCTCGTAAGTGATACTTAAGTAGAGCTGCTAACAGAAATGATCGTTACAGAATGGCAATCATTTTCTGTCATTTAAGATAAAAGATTTTTGAGATTTTTATTTTAGGAGTCCTGAGTTTCAGTCTATTCAGTGAAACCACTGGTCTTTTGATGGTGGTGATTCTGTTATGTGTGCCATCTTGGGCAACGTTTAGAGATATTTTTATTTGTCACATTGGTTGGCGTGGGTATTGGCATCCACATTGTACAGGAAAGAGCAACTTCTAATTTTAGTATATGTGCTGCCGAAGCAAGCACGAAAGAGCAACTTCTATTAGAAAGAATTACTGGGGCCCAAAGTTCCATGCTAC
>PVIR01028198.1:0-22082 GCA_004026965.1 Petromus typicus
AAAAAAAAAGTAGGAGCATTCTAATATTTTATTTTATATTTGCCTTTTATCTTTGATATATAGCTAGATTTTTTTTACCCTATTTGAGATGACTATACCCTTCATTTTTTGGTGTTTATATGTGTTTGTATTTGTTCTTACCACATTAATATGTTTAATATTGGTTTTCCTTATATTTTATTGAATTTTTGTTAATTTTTTTCTGTATATATTGGAATGGGCATAGAGAAAGAGCTCTTAGGTAATACATGTGCTTTTGCACATTTTCTTGTAGTTTAAAAAAATTAAGTCTTTAATCCATTTCAAATTAGATTTTACTTATGATATGGTAAGATTCCATTTCTCTGTTTGTCCAAAATGGATCTAGCTATACCCACATCATGGTTTTACCAACAGTTTTTTTTTTTTGTCATGTATTATTTCTCACATAACCTGGAACTTACATCTGAAACATCTCTGCTATTAACTTATTTTTGCTTTCTTCATACCACATTTATTTTGTTACAGGATTGTATGGTTTTATTTTGTTTTGAGACAGGGTTTTGTTTTGTAGTTCAGGCTCGCCCTGAGCTCACTATATAGCCCAGGCCAGCCTCAAACTCACAGCAATCCTCCTGCCTCTGCCTCTTGAATGCTGGGAACACAGGCGTGAGCCACCTTTCTTGGCACCGTGGTATGTGGTACTGGGGATTGAACTCAGGAGCTAGTGCTTGCCAGGGAGGCGCCAGAACCATAGAGCTAAATCCCTGTCCCTACAGGATTTTTTTTTTTGAGACAGGGTCTGGCTTTGTGGTTCAGGCTGGCCCTGAGCTCAGCCTCAAACTCACATCACAGCAATCCTCCTGCCTCTGCCTCCTGAGTGCTGGGATTACAGGCGTGAGCCACTACGCCCAGCACTGTGATATGTGGTACTGATTGCTGCTGGGTGTGAGTCTCCACGCCCAGTATGGTATGTGGTTACTGGGGTTTGAATCCAGTTCCTTGCGCTTGCAAGACAGGTGCCGGAACCACTGAGCTAAATCCCTGGCCCAGTACAGGATTTTTTAAATACTATGTTTCAATAACTGACAGCATGTTCTTTGTCTTTATTTAAAAATGTGCTTTCACTTCATTGCTGTATTGCTGTGAGATCCTTAGAATGATTTTACAGCCCTTTTCTTTTCAAAAGTCTTGAGGCTGTTTTCATAATTCTGCTAAGTCTGTCCTCCATTTACATTTAATTTTATACTGCTTGACAATGTTTCCTTTTTTCTTTTGCCTCTTGAGGTCTCTTTGAGGTCCTTTTTGCCCTGAAAAGGGCAAAATAATAAGTAAATTGAGGAGATAGAAGCCCCTTTCCTCCTGGAGTGCACGAACTAGCTGCTCATTGCCAGATTCACCTGTCTTGGAGGAATTCATTCATGCTGCTCGTTATTTATAAGATTTTTGTTTGTCCTTAGAGTTCGGGACTTTATCAGGCATTCCTAGAGAGAGTTTGTGTGTTCATGTGTTAATCAGTCCAACCTGGATCGTAATGAGCAGGTTCCCGTGTTTCTTTAAATTGGCTAGAATTTTCTGTTATTATCTGCTAATTAATTTTGGCTTTTCCAGTTGATCCTTTTTCTTCTTCCAGAACTTCCATTTTCTGCATTTCTTTGACTTGTTCTTCAAATCTGTCCCTCATGATTTCCATTTATATATTTGCTTGTACTGTTTCTTAGTAACCATCTTCCTTTAAAATCATGTTTTACAATTCTGTTTCTAAGCTTTTCGAAGTTGTATGTATTCTGTATGCAAATCTCCTAAAATTTCCACTTACTTTTGTTCATGTTTGTATGTTCTCTAGCATTTCATGTTCTGATTATTCTCACTGTCCTCTCTGGTGCTGGGCCACCTTAAATGTTTATTTTCTTTGTCACTCATTTGGATGTTAGTCTGCTTGCTGAGATATCCTTCATGTTAATCTTCTGAGCATGAAAAATGCTGTAGCATCCTTATTGGAGTGCCTGAAAGTTCCCTCTGGCCTCTTCTCCCTGAGCTCTCTGCTATCACCACAGTTTCAAGTTCAGGGAGCTGACGCTCAGCTTATTTATTCAGTCCCTTCTGGGACCTCAGAAAGACATATGAGACGTAACATAGCGGCCATAATTGGCGCTCTGCCTAATGCCCACATATCCGGATAGTTGAGTTTTCCCCAGGATCCACCAGCCCTATTGCCCTGTTGCTTAGTCCTGATCTCCTCAGCACATGATGATGAGTACTCTGTAGTGTGTTCCCTTCTCTGTTTACAGGAAGGACTCCTAGAGTGCCGGGCCTCACTATGTTTACACAAGTTGCCGGTAAGTCCCAGCAGCCATTTAGTTTAAGAAAAGCTAAAAGCTTAGTGTTCCGTGGAGAAGGGATCTCTGTTGCAATCACTTCTGTTCCAATTCGTTTACCTTTGAAAATTTTAACGAATAATTTAATTTGAATTGGTATCTACTTTAATCAAGTAGCTGTATCTTTCCCCTATAATATGAAAACCTTAATACATCTAGCCTCTATGCTGTTTTTAAAATATAACTAATTTTGTGAGGTATTGATCCTTCATTACTCTATATTCTAACTGACGACATGGAAAACGATGCCCGCACCATTCCTGCTGCACACCGAAATACAGTAATCACCTCAAAGAAAAGTTGGTGCAACTGTTAGAGTTCCAGCCTGAACTAGTCACTTTTTCATGAAGCATTTTTATAAGTTGAAATGAACCTAATAAAACAAAATTAACCATTTTAATTTAAGTAGTTTAGTGGTATTTAACATATGCACATTATTACACAAAACACAACTTGGCCTAATTGCAGAATATTTCCATTAAGCCCAAAATAAACCTGTGCAGATTAAGCACTTGCCCCCAGCACCTGACAGCTATTACTCTCCATTACATCTCTGTGGATTCGCTTAGTCTACTTCTGTAGTATTTTTAATACTGTGTTTAACTGCTAACTTTTTACTGGTAGCGTTACCATTCAAGATTTTATATATACATCTTAGAATAATTTATCCCTTATTGGAATATGCTCAAGGGGATTTTACAGAAAGAACCTTGAGGGTGATGAGCTTAGAGAACCTGTATGGGTTTGAAAATGCACGTTTTCTTTTTTTGAAGGTAAGGTAGGTTTCCCCTTGGGCCTCTAAAGATAATATCCTTTGTCCCATTACATCTAGCATTATGGATCATTTAGTGTCCATCTGACGATATTCCTTCATCAGTCCTCCTGCTGTGGAATTGTTGATTGTTATCGTTTGTCCTGAAAATTCACTAATATATATCCTTGTTTTTTAACTTATCCTATTGAACATTAAATCATCAATTTGATGATTTAAATCTGTTTTCTGTTAAGATGTTTATTATTTCTTTGGCTGTTGCTGTGGTTTCTTTGTCTTCTCTGTGGCACTTCTTTTTGGTGGATATTGGAACTTGGGACTTTTCTTCCGTTTTTTTTCTAGCATAGCATTCATTGGCACATTTTAGGCACACACAATGTGACATCTTTCCTTTCTCTTTTCACAGTTGTGCCAGAAGAACTTCTCAACCCAATCTTCCAGCGCCCTGATTGACTTCCATACAGTTTGTTCTGCTGTCCAGCCAATCTGCTGAGTTGTTTTTTAATTGGATGTTTTGGTTTATTTCTTCACTTTCATAGTTTTTATTTCTAAGTTAATTCATTATTCTTCTTAAGAACCTGTTTTGGGGGCTGGGGATTTAGCTCAGTGGTTCCGGTGCCTGCCTTGCATGCACAAGATCCTTTGTTCAGTCCACAGTAACCACATACAACAGTGCTGAGCATGGTGACTCATGCCCACTAGCAGTTAGTACCACATACCACAGTGTTGACCACTGTGGCTCACACCTGTAATCCTAGCACTTGGGAGGCAGAGGCAGGAGGATTGCTGTGAGTTCAAGGCTTGCCTCGTCTACATAATGCGCTCAGGACCAACCTGAACTACAAAGCAAGACCCTGTCTCAATACCACCCCCCCAAAAAAAAGAACTTGTTTTGTTTCATGAATATAATTTCCACTTGGCTCTTTCAGGAGTTGGTTGTATTAGTCTATTTCCTCTGTAAGATTAACTCTGTTGAGTTCATTGCCATTCTTAAATGGTATTGGGTTTCCTCAACTATTTGATGGTTCTTGGTTAGTTTGAGGGGGTTCTGTTTTGTATTTGTTTTGTTTTCTTCTGTGTAGTAGTAGAGATTGAACCCAGGTCCTGTGTACTGAGTTGCATACCAATCCCTTTTTTAAATTGTTATGTTTTTCTTTTAAAATAGGTTCACTAAATTGGGTTCACACTAACAGTCCTCCTGGCTCAGCCACACGAAGCTGCAGTTCTTGCTGTTTTGTTTATCTTAGGCTTTGCCTTGAGAGCACCTTGCCTCCAGAGCACTTCCCACTGATGTGAACTTCTGCTTCGTATAGCTGGGTTGAACTTTTCTCTTAGAGGAAGATTATATTTGTTGTTTGTTTTTAGGAATGATTCATAGTACTGAGTTACTAAAATACACTTTTCTTTCCTAACACTGTTACAGATTTTTTAACTTCTTAGTGTCAGCTTTTAGAACATACAGAGGGTACAGCAAAAATATTTTTTTAAGGTGTTTTGTTTTTTGTTATTTTTGAGACAGGGTCTCGCTTTGTGGTTCAGGCTGGCCCTGAGCTCAGCCTCAAACTCACATCACAGCAATCATCCTGCCTCTGCCTCCCGAGTGCTGGGATTACAGGCGTGAGCCACCACGCCCGGCACTGTGGTATGTGGTACTGGTTGCTGCTGGGCGTGAGTCTCCACGCCCACTATGGTATGTGGTTACTTAGGATCGAACCCTGGTCCTTATGCTTGCAAGACAGGCACCAGAATCACTGAACTAAATCCCTGGACCACAAAATATTTATTTCATTGATAAACAGTTCATTAAATTGGAGTGATGTATTATTTCCCCCAGGCCTTAGGAGCCACGTCAGAAGACAGAGCAGTTATGCTTCACAGCAGTGGTTTGTAGCTGGCTGGAGTCCTTCTTGTTCATCCTGACTATAACTTACATCAGTCTTACAGTGTCAGAACAATGTGTTCCTTCTACTACATTTCATAAAGATACATAGAAATAGATAAAAATGTTTTTTAAAAAGCTCAAAGCATAGGATGCTTAAAAGTGATTTAAGTTTTATATCCCTCACCTCTTGTTTTAGAATGTGACACTTTTTGCTATTTCTCTTGATTTCACTTTGCTTAAATTGACCAAACTGCCAATTTGAAATACCTTGTTATAGTGCCGCTTCAGAGCCATGCCTTTACTAGTAAGTTGAAAGTGGTTTTCACAGGCCTTGTAACTATTTTATGGAATATATTTAAGCCTTTTGGGAGGTTCATAAATTGCTTACTTTCTTAAAACCTCTTCCAGAAGGCCAGTACAGTGAACACTTAAAGCTATTCATTGAGAAGATAGAAGAAATTTGTATTCTCTTACATGTAACTTTTTTTTCTTTTTCTGTTTTGGTACAGGGGATTGACCTTAGGATTTCGCACTTACCAGGCAGATGTTGTGCACTGAGCTAAATCCCAGCCCTCTTCCACATAACCTTACAGATTCATTCGATTAGATATTTACTGTTGTATTTCCTCTTCTGACGCAGCAGGCAAATGCTCTTCTAAAACTGAATGTTCTATGGCTTTTGAACTGATGATTAGAAACTAATAGAGGAGCATAGTCTGTTGTGTGGTGTGGTGCTCACACAGTTGGAAAGGAAACGTCTTCCCATCAGAGTTCCTGCTAAAGCCAAAGAGCTCTATGAAAGAGAAGAAAGTTCTGAACCGATTTATTCCTTGTTACAAGGGCTCTCCTCCTCCCTGCTCTCGAAAAGTCCCCAGTTTTGAACCATAAGGTTCAGGCAGCAGCTTCCAGCCTCAGCACTCCTGTGCAGTGGTCCTAGCAGTTCTCCACTGCGCCTTTAGCAAAATTTTTTTGTTGTCCTTTTCTATAGCATATCCTTATCCTGAATCCTGAGGATTGCATCAGCCATGAGAAAGTGACATTGAAGCAAATTGCCAAAGTAGCTGAGGCAGCAAGCGATGCGTTGATCTTGGTGAAAAGTATAAAAGCAGTTGAGAGAGGGACGGGCGGAAGGGCTGAAGCGGAAGTGCGTTTGGTGACTGGAGAAGAGCAGGAAGTCCGAGATGGCTCGTGGAGAGCAAGGGGGAGGCAGGAAATGGAGTGCTGTAGAGCTGCTCATGTGAGGGCCTCTGTACCATTGTTAGAGATGGAAAATCACATCACTTTAGGGTCTTAGGCTTCCCCTAGCCTTGGCCTGTTACTGTAGTGATCATGCTGTAAACTTAATCTATATCCATAACTGCAGCCTGCCTATTTTTCTCTGAACTACCTCCACCTGTCCTACTTTTCTTCTTTGTTATACCTTATTTCCAGTAATTCTTCAACCCCATAAGGACCTAAGCTGCGTTTTCATTGACTTATCTACTCCTCCCCATGTTCTTGCTTCCTCTTTCCTCCATTCATCTGTCTCTCATTGAAATAACTGTCTTGTACTGACCCATCCTTGTCTCTCGACTTTTTTTTTTTTTGCTGTTTAGGAAAGATCCCAACTCTAATTAAACTAACTCTTCTCATGTAAAATGTTTTTTTCCTGTCTCAAATAATTGACCTCCTCTAACCTCTTCAGTTACCCTGTGTTTCTCTTTTTCCTTTTAAAGCTAAACTTTACCAGTTATAATTATCACAATAAAAGGATAACATTTGTAATAATAGATAATAGTTAAGCATTTGCTGTGTGCTCATCACTATTCTAGATATTTTACACGTTAATAATCTTAACTTTATTTTCATAGCAATCAGGGAAGTAGAAAATAACAATTTATAATGAGAAAAGTAAGACATGAAGAATAATTTCTTTATCAGCTGGTGAACAGGGAAGCTAGACTTCAAATGTGCCAAGCAGCCTAGCATCAGCGCCTCTGCTCTTCTCTTTTGGGACCACAAAGTCTACTCTAAGTCTGAGTTCTGGGAGGTGACACATCCCAGTAGCCAAGTGTTAGTGTCCCAGCCTGCAGTCTCCGTTCCTCCCTGGAAGTAGCACTAACAGGTTCTGGCTGTTGAGCAATTTGTTATAAAGCCACTTGTTTTCATGTTACCAGAAAGTGAACAGTGACTGCTTCTAGGCTCAGGGCTCTTTTTATCTTGGAATATTTGTCTCAGCACTTTTTGTTTCTTTGTGCTTTGTGTTTCTCTTACCTCTCATGAGTTCACTGTTCAGGGGGTTCGAAGTTGGCTCTACCTTTGGTTGAAGCATAAACTCTCTCTCCTGTCCCTACTGCTTAGTGGGTCAATTGCAAACCAGAGTTGGTCCTAGGAAAAGAAGTTATAGAGAAGAACTGTAGTCCAGAAATAAAAAGCCTGAGCCGAATCAGAGTGGCAGTAAACAAGATTTATCTGCATTGACCCTTCTACTGTTTGCAGCTGCTAATTTGGAATTGGCAATGGTGCTCTTTGCTAGATTAACAGTCATCGGAATCTTGAACTCTTGTTTTTTGACAGCAAATTCTTTTTAAAAAAGACTACTAGTGACGGTTGAAAAGCTCTTCATTTGGAGTTACTTGCTTTAAACCCTAATCTGATACCTCCTTAGAGAACTTCTTAAAGCATTGCTCATAGTCTCTTTCTTTTCTGTTTTTTGAGACAGGGTCTCACTATGTTGAACAGGCTAGTCTTGAACTCGTCATCCTACTGCCTCCACCTCTCCTGAAGCTGATTACAGGGACACAACTGTGCCCAGCGTTTACTTCTTTCTTGTATTTGTCTTTTATTCTTTGTCACGTCCATCTTTTGGAATAGGGAAAATTCATTTAATAAATTAAAAGGGATATTTATTACTTCTGACTTAGAAAATTTTTAGCACTTAAAGACATTAAGTTCTGGGGCTGGGGATTTAGCTCAGTGGTTCTGGTGCCTGCCTTGCAAGCGCAGGGGTGTGGGTTCGATCCTTAGTAACCACATACAGCAATGCTGGGCGTGGTGATCACACCCACCAACAATCAGCACCACATACCACAGTACTAGGCATGGTGGCTCACGCTTGTAATGCCAGCACTCGGAGGCAGAGGCAAGAGGAACTACAAAGCGAGACCCTGTCTGAAATAATAATAATAGTAATAATAATATAATAAACCTGGCATTATAACTAATTTCTAAACTTGAATTGTTGCCTGCTTTAAACACAAAACTCTGAATTCATATTGATTTTAATTTTTCTAACACTAAAGATGGAACTACATATCTTCTTGTCCTTCCATCTGTAAAATTAGGTCATTACAACAGAAAGTGCCTACTACCAACCACTAAAACTGGCCTGAATAGTATCAAGAATATTAAAAAGAACATATCAAAGCAAAGTATCTTTTAATTAAATTTATGCCTAATTACATTTGATTTATGTATCAGTGAACTTTTTGGAAACCACCTCTGGAAGGGATACAATGTTCATTTTGGCAAAGATAAAAAGAGCTTGGTAGCATACCATCTCACCGCATGGAGGCTAGCAATTAGACATAAATCCAGACAAAACCACAAGAAGAGCCATAAATAAAAGGGAGTCTTAATGTGATTTAAATACCGTGACTGAGTAGCATTCAGTATCAGCCTGGTCACCAAGTCCAGTGCGTCATCATCCTCTATAGAGATGTATTCTAGCAAAAGACTCGTGTATCCGCCATCTGGCTTCTGATTCAGGGAGCGCATCCCACCGAGTGACACATAACCCAGTGGGATACTCCACATTTGCTTACACATGAGCACATCGTCTTCTCATAACAAAGGCTGAATGTCACCCTAGTTTTATATTCTGTAAACTGTCGGAAACTAGGAAAGCAACCGCCTTTTGGGTAGTCCTATAAACACTTAGCGATCTTATTTCCTATGTCCACAACCCAATTTCAAATAATAATTTCTGTTCTCTGTCACAGCCTCCTGGGAAAAATATGCTAAATGAGCACTATTCACATTCTTAAGTTTTGACTTCTTGGTTTAATTCCTTAAACTGATTTCAGACATGTTCCACAATAAAAGCGATTACATTTGGTCTGTTTAGTCCCTGAGACAGAGTCTAGGGTTTCTTTTAGTTTATATTCTGAAAGTATTTACATTTCTGAAACAATGGTATGATTTGCCTAAATGGGAAGTATTCCTTTTTAGCTCTTATTGGACATCACTCAGACTGCTAAATATTTTATTGGCTGTTGGAAAGGAAGGAGATTATATTAATATCTTTTATTATTAAAATAGTACCCAAATCTGCAAATCTGTACTTAATCCTAAAGAGCTTTTCAGTGGTGTGAGGAATCTTTTCTGACAGATGCTAAAGAAGGAGCATTATGTGAATTTTAAGGGGAAATGAAGGTAATCATTTTTCCTCAAAGTTGTGTAAAAATGTGACCCTTTATTGGAACTAAATAAAAACATTCAGACTGAGCTGAGCTGAAATTTTTAAAGAGAAGAAGATAGAAGATAGATAGAAGACTGGAAAAGAAGAATAGTTATAAGTGAGTGGTAAAAATTTCCAATTGACATGAGAAAGCAAGAAATAAAATTTAATGGCAATTTATTTTGAGTAATTCATCGGAAACCAGAGTGGAAGTGGAATGAACTGTAAGAAATGGTACAAAATTCTGGAACAAGTCTACTCTAACCTAGACTTCTAACCAGGCCTACATGCATTGGTCTTACTTGATGTTTCAGGAATTGATCCACTTGTGAAGCTAAATGATACTGAAGCGTGCAAGGAAACTTTGTAATGTTCATGTTTTCAAATGTTTAGTTTCTTGGAATTCCTAGCTTGGAAAACCACTGAAATCAGCCGGGGGTGGGGGGTGGGGGGATTCATAAACTCACTTTTAAGAGCAGTAGTCTGAGTAATAGCTATCGAAACATGTTTAAAGAATAAAGCCTCAGCCAGTCTTATCTGGTTTTCCAGTCTTAGCACAGCTGTGAGCTCCTTCCTGAATGTCAGATCCACCCAAATAGTAATATGAAGGTCCTTTATGTGGAAGATGGTGACCAGCTGTTCTCTATCTCTCCTAAGTTCAAACAGTGAGAAATGGACATAAGCTTCAGTGTGAGAGACTTGGGCAAAGAATGAGAAAGAGCATTGTCAATTGAAATGGAGTGAAAGGCTTCAAAACTAATCTACCTCAAAGCACTTACTCCTTTATCTTTGACATAGATAACTATAGTAAGAAATGTGACGAGTTACACGAGAATTAGCATGACAAGATTGAAGCACAGAAATACCTAACCATGAAAAATGAGAGGAGACATACAGAACCACATAATGACAAATTAGAAAATGAAGTTCTCAGGAAACTGCATTTGGATATCGGGCATCTCCATGTTTAGTTTTGTAAGTTGACGTGCCTTTAAATTGAGTCTGATTCTCATTGGCATCTCTGCTCTGTGTATGATTTCTGGAATATCTTTCCTGGTGAGAATTTTTAAAACAGCAGTGGAAAATTTTTGTCTGACTAACTATGCTTTTCATAGAAGTCCCTTTGACTTTCACAAGACTCAGACTGTCTTAGAGACATCGAGCAAGCATTAGCCTGCTGCCAGCTTTACAGTATTGCATTATGGCCTTACATCCTGGCGAGCTAGGATCCTAAGCATCAATATGTGTGATTTAGATTGAACTGTTTGTGCTAATGATTTTTTTAAGGCTTCATTCATCCTATGAAGAACCACTCTTGTACTTTAAAGAATAACTAATTTCAACATGAATAAGGTTAAGAAATTTCAGAAACAAACTCAGCTAGTGTTTTAATATCTGGTTTTCCATCAAAGAACAAGCTATCAGTATAACTCCACTGAAGGCAGGGCTGGGAAGACGTGCACAGCGGCCTCTCACCGCCCCAGTGCACTGAGGGTGCTGTGAGAGGGGTACATAAAATACCAAAGTTCGGAAGCATCAGTGGCTGATGACAGCTGACATTATCATTTCTACAGAGAAGTCCTCCCTCCTCCCTTGTGGCACTCTATAAAAGCAAATCAAACACCTAGTTCTGAATGGCAGGCTTTTTGAACCCTAAAGACTGTTTGATTTGCTAAAATGAAGATAATTCCTCCATATTGTTCATTGTAGTTCTATTATTACCCAGACGGGCCGCTGTGGTCGTCCTAGGCGTAAGCGTAGTCATAGACGTAGGCATCAGAGTGGAAAACGGCCAAGGATCAGATTTGGAAGCCCGGACTGGGAGAGTGAGTGCGCAGACTCCAGGGAGGTTTCAGCAAATGCTTCCATCTTTACGGAGGATGACGTAGGCTTATGTAGAGCACAGGGAGTGTGCGTGGCTATGAGCACACAGGGGCAACAGGGCTGTAGCTGATTGGTGGGGCACAAGGTTTTTTACCTTTATGGTTAGCTCTTGGCCAAGCAAAGGAGTCATGACTAGAGGAGGAATGGGAGGCCTCTGAGCGTCTATAGGCCAGTTTCTACACACCGGAGTGAGCGCGCTCAACCTCCGTCGGTGTCTCCTAGCTTGCTAGAAAATATACATGAGGCACACTTGACCCAACCAAACTTGAGCTTCTCCTTCAGGCCCCTACATGTTCTGATTGAGGAAAGTGAAATCCTTATCAGTCAATAGAAATGATACTTAGGAGCAGGCAGCACAGTCTGGGAGGCTGAAGCAGGGGGATCACTTGAGCCCACAAGTTCAGCCTGGGCAATACAATGAGACCACCTCAAGAAAATAAAAATTGAGGGCCCGGAGATTTACCTCAGTGGTTCCGGGGCCTGTCTTGCAAGCGAAAGGACCCGGGTTTGATCCTTGGTAACCACATACAATACTGGGTGTGGAGACTCGTGCCCAGCAGCAACCAGTACCACATACCACAGTGCCGGGCGTGGTGGCTCACGCCTGTAATCCCAGCACTCAGGAGGCAGAGGCAGGAGGATTGCTGTGATGTGAGTTTGAGGCTGAGCTTAGGGCCAGCCTGAACTACAAAGTGAGACCCTGTCTCAAAAAAAAAAAACCTAAAAAAAAGAACGAAAGAAAGAAAAATTGAAAAAAAGGCTTGGAAACATTTTATTTTGGATTTGAATATTTTGGGATTTAAGAGACTGATAACATACTGAAATCACTACCTGTCATTGGATAAAATGCCTGGACATTTAACTACTTCTGAAATATTTATTTGGTTATTTTTTATATATATGATTATTTTTTAAAATAACAGGACTGTTACATTAACATGTCAGTTTATAGCTCACCTCCTATCTTCATTCTTAGACCTGCACATACGTTTGCAACCCCCGGGAACATGACTTTCACATCTTCAGACTCACTGTTAACAAGGCAGTGATATCCTCGTTACCAAAATGCACAAATGGCTTGCATTGCTGCCTATAAATTGTCTGGTATAAGAACTGGAACTTCCAGTTGCTTTCACATTTACTTATTAACTCTTCATTTTCTATATTTAAAATAAAAAAACCACTCAACCAGTGCAAAAACTTCCCTGAATCTTAAGGAAGAAAATAATAGATTCTTACACATATTCTGTCCAATAACAATATGGCTAAAGCTCATTCTAAACTTCCCACAGTATTCATCGCAACCTGTTGACATGTTTGCTCACTGATCTTAACACGTGTCAAAGATTGATGTCATTTTACAGATGAGGAAAGAGATTCAGAAGAGCTAAAGTCACATGTACAATGTCGAGTGGACTCAAACTGGATTTTCAGTTTTAATCTGTCTCCTAAACATACATGTTCTCCTCATTAAACAGTGCTGAAAATTTACAGCAAAATCTCTTGCCTAGTCTTAAATGCTCCACTGATAATTAAGAAGTATGTATTTAATAAGGAGATGATAAGTGAAATGTGATCTAATTCTTTTAATTTCTGTGTATTAACACTGCTCCTCAGCATTGCAGTGGGATTTATTATTCAGCAATCGGTTTTTCCGCCTGGTTGCAGTCTGGATGAGATGAGCCGCTGGCAGTATGACCCTGTAAAAGAATATGATACAGACCAGTGGGCTGAGGTCACAAACTGCAGCTGCCGAGGCGAGGGTGGGTGTGGCGCGGTGATGATGATGATGATGACGATGATAATGTATACAGGAGGCCTCCTGGGCATTTGAGGTGAATTTCTGTTATATTCTCTTCTGACATAAAACAGGTAGAAAGTCATAACTGGTGCAAAGCCTTTCAAGAAGGCTTTCTATAGATCTTCTGGTCCACACTGTAGAACTAGGAAGTACTTTGAATTTCAGTGTTACACATTCCTTACAAGGAATTACTGAAGAAAATCACTGAGTATTGAGGGCTCCTGATACAAACTAGGGGGTTACTAACAAGCTTCAAATATGGCACAGAGTAGCACAGAATGTACTGAAAACTTAGGTGTTCCTCTGAGGCTTCTCCCCTGTGGATCTTTATTAGGATGTAAAAGAGTTAATTAAGAAATCCAGTCACATCACACATTAAAAGAAAGCATTGGCTCACTGGAGGGTTTTCCAAGGCAAACCATTTTCCCTCAAATTCTTGGCTGCATGGTCAAGCCTGGACCACTGCCAGGGGATGTAGGTGTTGATGTTCACCTTCAGTGAAGCCAAATCTAGACCCACAGTTCTGTTTCACACATGCCAAATTGATAAATGAAAGCGAGGAAGAGGCATGGTTTGTGTGGAGAGCCACCAGATGGCACTATGTGTGGACTGAAAGAGCATTTACATTCTCTACAAGGTGGATACCAGTTTGTCACCCTTGTTTGTATAGGATCCTTTCTCAGTAGCCCAGAGATCAGTAGTGAATGTAACCTTTTAGACTTTGCCCCACTGACATTTCTGAAAATGCTACAAATAAGATCTGTATAAGCCATTTCCAGGAGAGATTGAGGTGATCATCAAGCTACCATAAGATGAGGAAGTGAACAGAGTGGGAAACCTTTGTAAAAGTAAAGTATTAAGTTGGGAAAAACCAGGGAAAAGTACAGAGGATGAATAGGATAGGGAAGCAAATTGGGTGTTTTCACCAAATAAGCATGTGAGGAAAGAGCATTAATTCTTCACAACAGAATTAGGTGGAACTATATGAAATGACTTACACTCAGCTATCCTTGACCTACAGAAATAGCCATGGAATATGGCTCAACTTGAAACTAGTGAGAACAAGGTAACTATAAAACACATAACACTCACATGTTTGCTGGCTTACTAGTAGTAAAAGTAGGAGCCAACTGGAAAGCTAGAAACTATGAAGAAACTAATGAAACTGAGAACAGTACAAAGAACTAAGCAATCTGGAAGACTAACCCCAGCTCCCGGGAGGGTAAGCCTGAGGCGCCAGCAGCCCCAAGTAGAAAGAAGAGATCACGAAGCCCACAGTTAGCAGAAGCCACAAATGCAGTGTGGGGTGTTATTACAGAAGTGACTCCTATCCAGGTTCCAGCCACTGTCCCCAGCTAGTTTAATCTCCTGCCTCACTTCCTAGCCTAGCAGGCTAGGATTGGAGAAGAAATTTGTGGCAGTGCCTGCAGTACTTAGGATGATAGAAGCCATTTGGGGAAAGGTTTTGTTGTTTAAGACTAAGCTACTTCAGGAATGAAGTTACAGAACCAGAACCACAGAAAACACAGAACCACACCAGGGTTTTGGGGATCACACTACTACAGTGACTGAGTGGGAGACAGCCATAGGAGACAGTCACAAGAAGGGACAGGTTGGTCACAGAACCCCCAAGGACTTCAAACAGCTATAAAAGACAGACTTTCCACCCTCTGTGGTGAGAAGACGAGCTGTCAAGTCAAGTATGAGTCTTTGAGAGGGCGTATCGGAAGGGCTGACAGTGTGTCTAGCTGACTGCCTTCCTCACTGTCCGCTTACAGCACAGAGTTCGGTGCTGTTTGCCTCCCACCTGCTCACGTGATGAGGGACATGCTTTGGCTTAGATGGTTGTCCCATTCTGGGATATGAACAGAGAGGCCTGTGGAGCATGTGGTCAACCTTGTGACCCCCAAGCCCAACAACTACTCAGAGACGGCGGACTGAGGGCACACAGTGGGGCACAGACACTGAGAGCTACTGGCAGGGACAAAGCTCGAAAGCAGACGTCACCCACAGCGGGAAAGGCAGAGGACTCCGCATTCACCCAGCCAAACATGGGCAAGCAAACCAAATAGCTTCTCATCCTCACTTACGATCCTACCCCCATACTTAGTGGTTCAAAACAAAACTAAACTAAACAAAAAACTGGAAAGAAACCATTCATCCAAAGGTAAAGAGAAAACTTTTGGACTCATTTCTTCTTTTGTTTTTCTTTTGTTTGGCGTTCTTTAGTCTCATTTTCTCGTTTTTTCTCTTTTGCCTTTTGTTTTGTCCTTTTTTCTTATATTTTCTCATTTTCAACTACTTTTACCTAATTTTGCTTTTTTTTCCCTTTTTAGACAGGGTCTTGGTATTTAGTTCAGGCTAACACTGAATTCACTATGTAGCCCTATGTTGCTGAGCTTGCAGCAATCGTCCTGCCTCAGCCTCTCAAAGGCTAGAATTACAGACATGTATCACTATACCCCACTTACTTTTATTCTTTAAATAGGTTTTTAAATCTTACTTTTTTGATCTTCATCTCCTTTTTTTATTTTCAAATTTTACTTCTTTCATTTTCCCTTCCTCCATTTCTCCATATTTACTCTTACTATTAAGCTTTATCCATTTCCAACTGTTGAGTTGAATCTATAATATTGCTGAATTCTCTTTTATTCTTAATAGTGAAATAGTTGCTGCTTTTAATAAATTTTACTATTATTACAAATCTTCCTGATTATTAAGGATGTGTAGTTGTAACCTTCGTTAGTTCTTACCATATGTCAGTATACAATTAACCTTTGACTCTATTACCATTGCTCATTTCTGTTAGTTTTCTCTCCACTATTACTAATGGCAGCATAGTTGTTCTTTTAATTGGTTTTGACTGTATGTCAGTACCTGGTTTTTTCTTTGTGTTCTTGACTTTACTGCACTTTGTGTTCTTCTCTCCCAGTGGTGCTGTGGATCAGCCCCCGAAGAAAGTCGAACACTACCAAGACTTTCAGCATCACTCTGACTAGGTTGGAGAGGCCTTTGAACGCCATAACACAACAGACAGAATCTAAACAGATCCCTTTGATGACACAGTTTGTCTCCCCTAACAGATCTAAATCCACAGTGCCAAAAAACAGAAACATGAGAAAGTAAGACAATAAGATACCTCCCCAAACCCTTACATAAGCCAGAGCTGTACTTGGGGACCCTGAAGTAGAAGAAGCTATAGGAAAAAAAAAAAAAAAAACCCTCTAAAGCCAAATGGTTAAAATGTTTGGAGAGATATGAGGAGAAACATGCAAGTATTCCTTGTTTAACAACCTACCTATTTGGACTTAGGACCCACCACTTGAACTTATGACCCCTCTTTTCATGTACAGTTTTGTGCATCTTTTTAGAGCCTCAATGTCTTTTTTGTTGCACAACTTATTTATACAGTACTATAATTTTGCTGATTTACTATGTAATACAGTACTATAGCTTTATGTTTTATTATATAGTACAATACTGTATGAACAAGTTATACAAATAGAAGCAAAGTCATCAAGTTGGAATTTTCTTCAACTATTCTTTGTTCTGAATATTATAATGTATATACCTCCTACAGTTCTTCACTGTGGCTAATTCTCTTAGTGACCCTGGTCACAGAAACAGAACTCAATCGTTAAATGATGTCTGTATAAATGATTGCATAGGATGTTTAATGAGCTCAAGGAGGATTTAATTGAACAGATAAAGGATTTTACCAATAAGACACTGGAGCAGCTTAAAGAAAAAACAAAAAGTAAGATAATGGAACTCAATAAGAAAAAGCAAGACAATGAAAAACATGAAGGTTCAAGCTGATAGTGTTTCTTCTGATAAAATTTTCTTAAAAGCCTTATAGGTTTCGTATGACCCTTATTGATTGATACTCAATCCATGGACAAAAGGAGCATTCTCAAATTTTGTTGAATTGAGCTAGTTGTTACCTTGCTTTCCTATAAGTCTGCTACGGAACAATGCCATAAGAGACTTAAAGCCCTAAGTTTAATGGAGACTACTATGTTTAAAATTCCAGCTACATAGGAAACCAGTTTAAGATACAAGTTTAAGACAAAGCTGAGCAACTTACTGAGACCCTGTCTCAGAAATATTAAAAGCGATAGTGATGTGGTAGAGGACCACTGGCTTCAGTCCCTTATAAATAAATAAATAAATAAGGAAATAAATAAATCTTACAGTGTTGTTTTGCTATGTTTTTATACTGTTTCCCTGACAGTGTTGTAGATTTGAACTCTGCCTGAAGTCATTTTTTTAAATTTAGCAATATTTACCATCTGGAAAAGGTAAAAGTGAACAAGTTCTTGGTTTGGTTTTTTGGTTTTGGCAGTGGGAATTGAACTCAGGGCCTTGTATTGGCAAAGTAGGTGCCAGAACCACTAAGCTAAATCTCCAGCCCAGAACAACAGTTTCACATTCTGAGCCAGTAAACTTTATTAATTTTTAATAGTTGTTCTCTAGCGGTTTTCTTTGGACCTAACTGTAAGCATCAAAAAGACCCAAATAATACCTTGAATGAACATCAGTTAATTTTATAAGTTTTCTAATTTTCATGTTAGTGAAAGCCACAGTGAAGCTAACATTACACTACCATATATCGAGGGGCTAGTCTCCAGTTTCCAAATGCATATTGTTCACTTTCTATTAATCTCTCTCACCAGTGGCCTCTTTGAGGGGTATCAGGTTTCCACCTAGAGCATCTTTGAGAACACTTGGCTTTTATAATTCTACCAGTGAAGACCTTCCAGCTTCTACCCAGAGCTGCTACCTCTAATTTAGATTTGTGGTTACAGCAGTATACGTTTTGCAGATAACTGACCCTAGTCCTATCACCTGTTTTTGTCCAAAAAAAATCTCAATAAATGCAGAAAAAGCATTTGACAAAATTTAACACCTATTCATTATTAAAACCCTACAGAAAATTGAAATAAATGGTCTTTATCTCAACTTGATAAAAAGTATGTATGAAAAACCAATAGCCAGCATCAGACTAAACTTTTAAACTAAAATCAAGAACAAAACAAGGATGTCCACTGTCACCACTCCTGTTCAATATCGTTCTGGAAACAGTACCCACAGAATTAGACAAGAAAAAGAATAAAGATAGGAAAGGAAGAAGTTAAGCTGTCACTATATGCTGATGACATGATACTCTACACAGAAAATCCTAAAAATTCAGCCAGAAGACTGCTTGACTTACTCATCAGGTTCAGTAAAGTAGCTGGGAACAAGTTCAGCACCCAAAAGTCAATAGCCGGGCTAGGGATTTAGCTCAGTGGTTCCAGCACCTGCCTTACAAGTGCAGGTGCTGGGTTCAGTGCCCCAGTAACCACATACAACAATGCTGGCCGTGGAGACTCACTCCTACAGCAATCAGTACCACATACCACAATGCTGGCTCATGCCTCTAATTCCAGCACTTGGGAGGCAGAGGCAGGAGGACTGCTGTGAGTTCAAGGCTGAGCTCAGGGCCAGCCTATACTACAAAAGCAAGACCCTGTCTCAAAAAAAAAAAAAAGTCAGGCTGGGGATTTAGCTCAGTGGTTCCAGCGCCTGTCTTGCAACCGCAAGGACCTGGATTTGATCCTCGGTAACCACATAACAATACTGGACGTGGAGACTCACCCCAGCAGCAATCAGTACCACTTACTACAGTGCCGGGTGTGGTGGCTCACACCTGTAATCCCAGCACTCGGGAGGCAGAGGCAGGAGGATTGCTGTGATGTGAGTTTGAGGCTGAGCTGAGGGCCAGCCTGAACCACAAAGCCAGACCCTGTCTCAAAAAGCCTTAAAAAAAAAAAAGTCAATAGTTTTATTATACACAAATAATACACCCACTGAGAGACAAATAGAGGAAATAATTCCTTTCACAATAACAGCCAAAAAATGAAATACCTAGGAATCAGTCTAACAAAGGAAGTGAAAGACCTCTTCTCTGAAAACTACAGCACTCTGAAAAGGAAATTGAAGAGGATATCACAAAATAGAAAAACATCCCTTGCTCCCGAGTAGAAAGAACTAATATTATCAAACTGACCATACTACCAAAACTATTCTATAGATGCAATCCCAATTTAAATTCCAACAGCATATTTCACAGAGCTAGAAAAATAATTCAAAAACTCATCTGGAAGCAAAACAGATCTAGAATAGCAAAAGCAATCCTAGGCAACAAGGACATGGCAATGGATATCATGATCCCAACTTGAAACCATACTACAAAGCTACTGTCATAAAAAGTGCATGGTACTGGCAAAGAAACAGATCTATGTATCAACAGAACACACTAGAAGATGCAGAAACAACTCCAGACATACTGAGCAGCCTCACTTTTGAAAAAGGAACCTAAGCCCCTCAGTGGAGGAAATATAGCCTCTTTATAAATGATGCTGGAAAACTGTGTTTCAACCTTAGATCCATGTCTTTCTTCATGGACCAAACTAAAGTCAAAGCGGGTTAGAGACCTAAATATTAAAACAGAGCCTATTGGAAGATAGATTAGATAAAACTCTTGGAGACAATGGCATAGGGAAAAACGTTATGAATAAAACTTCAGTTGCATGGGAACTAGCAGAAGGAATCAACAATTGGGATCTCATCTTACAAAAAAAGCATCTACACAGCAAGAGAAACCACCAACAGAATGAGAAGACAATCTACAATATGGGAAAGAATTTTTACCAGCTGTTTCTTTAGACAAATGACTATTATCTAGAGTATATAAAGAACTTTAGAACAATAGCCCCCCACATCCCATTTAAAGACCTAATTCAGAAATGTAGATCTGGGGCCGGGGATTTAGCTCAGTGGTTCTAGCATCTGCCTGGAAATGCAGGGTCCCACAGTTCGATCCCTAGTAACTACATACAACAATGCGAGGCATGGAGATTCATGTCCACTAGCAAAAAGTACCACATACAACAATGCCAGGTGAGATGACTTACACTCACCAGCAATCAGTACCACATACCACAGTGCTGGGTGTGGTGGTTCACGCCTGTAATCCTAGCACTTGGGGAGCAAAGGCAGGATTGCTGAGTTTAAGGCTGAGCTGAAAACCAGCCTAAACTACAAAATGAGACCCTGTCTCAAAAACACTAAAAAAACCCAAAAAACAAAAATGAGCATCTAAAATGAACGGACTTTTTTTTTAGATAAAGTAAAGGCAGCTAAGAAACATATGAAGAGATACTCAGTATCGCTGATCATATAAGAAGTGCAGATGAATAAAACAATGAGATTGTATTTCACTCCACAAAGAATGGCCGTTATCATGAAATCAAGCAACAACAAATGCTGGCAGGACTGTGGGGAGAAAGGTACCCTTCTGCACTATTGGTGGGAATGTAAACTGGTGCAGTCACTGTGGAGATTCCTTAAAAAACTAGGATTCAAAGGCCAATGATTTAGGTCAGTGGTTCTGGCATCTGCTTAGCAAACTGAAGGTCCCGAATTCATCCCTGGTACCACATTACCACAATGCCAGGTGCGGTGGCTCACACTGTAATCTCGGCACTCGAGAAGCAGAGGTAGGAGGATTGCTGTGAGTTTGAGGCTGCCTTTGGCTGCATAGTGAGTTCAGGGCCAGCCTGAACTACATAGTAAGACCCTGTCAAAAAAAAAAAAAAAAAAAAAAAAACCAAGACAAAAAAATACAACAAACAAACAAAAAAACCAACTAGAGTTCAAGGTCCTATTTGAAATGAATAGACTTTCCCTTGCTAGGTATATGCATAAAATAATTAAAAGAGTCATATTACATCGACATATGTGCACCCATGTTTAAAACACCTAAGTTTGTAATAGCTAAATCTTGGAAATAGCCCACATGCCCATCAACAGGAGACTAGATTTAAAAAATGTATTTTAAAATAAAATATAGTATTATTCAGCCATAAGGAATGATATATTTGAGTCATTTATACTCCAATGGATGTACCTGAAAGACATACTCATAAGTGAAATAAATGAGACACAGATGTGTAAATACTGTATATTTCTCTAGTATGAGAAACTAAAGGTGTAAATAAGGGTCCAGAATGTATAATAAATGTATAATAGGTATTATGAAATAGGAATAAAATGTTCAAAGGGAAAAGGAAAAGGGTTAGGGGGAAATAAAGAAAGGAAAGGGGCCGGGAATTTAGCTCAGTGGTTCCGGCACCTGTTTTGCAAGCACAAGGACCCAGGTTCGATCCCTTGGTAATCACATACCATACTGGGCATGGAGACTCACCCCAGCAGCAACCAGTACCACATACCACAGTGGTGGCTCACGCCTGTAATCCCAGCACTCGGGAGGCAGAGGCAGGAGGATTGCTGTGATGTGAGTTGGAGGCTGAGTTCAAGGCCAGCCTGAATTACAAAGCAAGACCTTGTCTCAAAAGAAAAGAAAGAAAGGAAGGAAGAAAGGAAAGAAAAAATTTGATAGTAAAACTAAAATGGAAACAAAGCAATGTATGTAGGGGGTTGGGGTGGTTCAGTAGGCAGGGGAAAGGGAAAAATGAAAATCAAGATATATTATGTACAGTTACAAATTTTTAATGTTGAATGTGGTCACAATGTATATGTAAAATGTACTAATAAACTCAATTTTAAAAGTTAATGGTTTAAAACAATAACATTTATTTTAGCCATGAAATTGCAATTAGAGCAGCTTCAGTGAGGCAATAGTCATCCCACCTTCACTTAGCAAAGGTCGCTCAATGGCAAAGGACTGGAAACCGGTGAGGATGTATCCACTTCTATGACTGTTAGGTAACACAGCTGCCATCTTGGACTTTAGATAGACTGTTGGCTTATGCAGTATCACATAGCTTCTCCATATATGTTGAGCATTCTTCCAAAATGGTGGCTGTTATCTTTTTTTTTTGAGATAGGATCTCGCTTTGTGGTTCAGGCTGGCCCTCAGCGCAGCCTCCAACTCACATCAC
>PVIR01028199.1:0-22183 GCA_004026965.1 Petromus typicus
AAAAAAAAAAAACCCTTCATTTATCTCTTTTGCCACAATATTAGTGCTACTGGTGATATAAATGAATGTGTTTCACTTTGTCATATTTGTGCATGCACCTAACATACTATTATATTTTCCCATCAGTCTCACTTCCCTCTTGATTTCACATGTTGTGGGAAAGACTTCTGTGTTTAATGTATTTTGTACATAAAGTATACTGAGGAGTCGGGCATGTACTCAGCTTAGTGCTAGAGACACAGACTTAGCATGGGGAAGGTCTAAGATTTCATCCTCAGAGGGGAAAGAAGGGAGAGGAAACCATACCTCAGTAAAAGATGTCATACAATCACTTACTGGTAATGACTTGACATCTCCTTCTTGTCTTCCTCATTCCTGTTAGAGGGTCCACCCTACTCCAGAACACAAACTGGGAAGATCAGGAGTTAAAGGAAGATTTCTTCAAACCTGCTCTTCAAACAGGACTCAGTCAAATTTCTTGAATCTTGAGCTGCAACATTTTTCTAGCCTGCCCACAAGAAAACCAGGGAAACCGTACGTCACGGATTTACTTTTCTAAAATCATTCCCAGCACAGTCACTTTTTTTTTTAGAATGTAGCACAGTAGAATATAAAATAAATGTCTTGATATAGTGGAGCAGTTTTTGAGCCGATGTGACAAACTCCAAATTATCTGAAACAATAAGAGAACTAGGATAAAGATTTGTGAAAACCCAAAATAACTCCAAAATGATGGAAACGAATTTCAACCTCCTCTACCCGATTTCAGACATAACTAGCAAGAAAGGACTTAAGTAAAATACCGGTATATGCAGAGAAAGAAAAAGCAATCTATAGATTTTTTTTATTATCTTCACTCACCTTTCCGGAAAGAATAATAAAAGAATGGAAAGTATATGAGAAAAGAGAGAACAACTACCAGCATTGAGACAGTATGAAAACAGTAGCAAGTCTCCAGTACTACAAGACAATTCTCAGAGACAAGTCTTTGTTTCTTTTCTTTTAGGTCAAATTACTGCAAAATCCAAACACTTTCTAAGTGAAAACGGAAGAAGATGGTCATACTGCATGGCTACTGCAATTTAAAGTGTGTGTGTCCCCCTTCTTATCAAGATCAGCAGACGCACTTCTGTTACTCTGGCCCTGCAGACTGCAACCTCAGTGTTTGCTTGCAGGAGGACTGAGATACAGAAATGGAAATAAACGTACAAGTAAGGCCCAAAGAAAGCAGCCAGGTGTTCATCATTGGTGAGGAGCCAGGGCTCATCGAATCTATTAAACATCTCAGTTCTTCCCTAAGCAGCTCCTAAGCACATGGGCACAAGCCAAAGAGGTAACAGGTTTTACATTTGGAAGCAGTAACTTTTTTCATAACCGACTTGGTTTTTTCTTTCCAACAAGTGCAAAGAGGAAATAAAGCAAACCACCAAGTTAATCCTGAGGGAGTCAGATGAAAAGCTGCCGTGAGGATAATGGACAATAGTACTCAATCACGTAAGTCTGGGAGGACACAGGTTGCAGTGGAAGTGCTTGTGACTGTTCCCACACGCGTATGGCCGAGCTTCCCATCACGGGTAGCCAGGATCCATCATGAATGGCGCTCAGACCTCCTCCATCAAAGGTCAGTTTTAGAGAAGAGCTGTATCCCAGAGCTTGGCCTGAACGACTGCTCCACCTCTAGCTGCACGTGACTGCTTTTCTGGCTTCTTCACAGACAGACTTGCTTCCTACCACTTGCTTGAGAACAATCTCATAACCAATTTCCCCAAAGGAATAAATGACTGATAGGGTATTATGTGCATAGCATTGAGGACACTTGTATGTTTAATGGGCATCCAATAATCAGTTTGTAATAATTAAAATGATGGAAACAAATCTGATAATGATTTCATGTGATACTCTTCACATGAAACATGACTGGGGCTTCGTGTGCCTTTGAGAAGGTGGGACAGTAAGAACATGGCTGCAGAGCCGTGCTCTGTAGCAGACTGTGCTATAGAACCAACGGTTTGCGTGAATTTAGGTTCCTAACTGTTCAAACAAAGGACCACAACAAGTAAGTTGACGAAAGAGAATAACTTACACTTTACTCTCTTGGCTGGTGTTCTCCTATCAGCTTCTCCACCCTTCAGCTCCTTACTCACCTTTTACACCCTTGATCCTACGGGAAAATGCTTTCCCAGCATCTGACATACAACTCAGATAATCTGAAACAGATGCTTTGGAACTGAAGAAATCACTGTTTTCCCACATCACCCTGCAGTAACAATGCCGACAGACTAGGGCTCAGGACAGGAATTTCCTCTCTCACAGAAAAGCGGACACCCCAGCAGCAGGTGAGCTTCCTAACCGCGATGCAGTGGAGGCCGAACTCCTCATGGCGACTCTGGGCCAGCTGTGCAGATGTCTATGTATTAGTCAGAATATTGACTAATTCCAGATAAATCCCAAGAAAGCAGAGCTATGGTTAAGTCCTAGGCAAGGTTTTGAAAAGCACTTCCTGAAAATACTGAGGTTCAATCAACATATTATTCATCTGCTCTACAAGTACAGGATATGAGTGAAATCTGCACCTTTGTTCATCATTCAAAGCACAAGTAAAATTATGAATAAAATAATACAGATTGGAAAGGATACAGCGCAGTACAGTCAATGGAAAGTAGATCTGAATTTGAGCCCAAGCACCACCCTGTGACCTTGAGCAAGAAGCCTCTGTGTGTCAAGTTTCTCAGCTATGAAATATCTTTCCAAAAGGTTATGTAAATGTGACCACCAAGAACTTATCTGTTGAGGTGTTGAGACTGGGGTCTCGTGGTTAGCATCTTTATAAAAATCAGGATTACAGCTGGCTGCAGTGAAGGAAACCTGTGCTGCACTTCGGGCCACAGAGGTCATCGTGCCTGCTCAGACTAGCAGAAATGAGCTACAAGAAGTCATTAGTTGGCAAAAAGCACAGGCCGCCCAGGCCTGGCCAGAGCAGGAGCTGGGGACATATTTAGTCTAGAGAGAAATGAGGCAGAGCGTGACTGCAGAAATTACAGAACTGGCGGTGCCCCCGCACACAAAGAAAAAGCGGATCCCCACTCTTCCCAGGAGCCTCACTTCTGATTAACCACCTGTGCAGACAGCAAGGGGAAACCCAGGCAGTCCCTACTTTGGAACCTGCACAGACAGCAAGGGTACCATAAAAACAGAACTGCCTTTAGGAAACGGCACTTTTCTCAGTGGTCACTTTTAGGATGGTACTGTGCCTCCATTCTTCCATGTATTTGTGAATATTGTGAAGCCATTGTATTTGTGCTGTATAAAATTCTAATACTGTACCTGCAACTAAACGGGTCACTGAGAATCTATCAAACAAACCTGAAACAGAAAACAGGAAACACGACTGAGAGCGTCCATCCATCAACAGCATCCATAAGACCTCATCCTCCTACCTGCCAGCACTGGCTACAAGATACACCGTTAGCAGCAACAGCAGCAGCAGCAGGCCAACTGCACTCACAGAAATTTTAATTTACACCAGAGGAATGTTGCTTCTGCTACTTGTAATACGGCATATGTTAGTACAGATTTAACACACTTAGGTAGTGAGACACACAACATACAAACAGGGAGGTGTTCCAGCCCCAAATCTCTCTGAAACAAGTACTGTCCAACTCTTCGCACTTCCTGTTGGGTGACTGGTGCGGTGTTTGGATCTGGTTCATACCAAGATGCGCTCCCTGGACTGCTGGGGAGGTCTTAAATTCACTCTCTGGGGTGACACTGCTGCAGCCATCAGGACAGGAGGATGTGGAAACTCAGGGTCAAACAAAGGCTGGTCTATCAGGAAAAGTAGGAACAAGCTTTTTCAGTTTTTCTTTCCCTCCGTATATATTCTAGACGAGACTGTTTGGAGATTTTTCTCTATCAGTAATTAAAAGAGCAGGGCCTGTCTAAGTGAGCACTGCAGTCCCCATGATATTTGATTGCATGATTCAATAAATTTAGTAATAGAGGAAAAAATAGACCTCTTTAATTGACCTGATTTTACTTTTAAAAAGTAATTAAATCTCAAAGTCCCCAGGTTTTCCTCTAAATAGTCATCAAAGACTGGGCTGAACTTTCTAAAACCTTAAAATAAGAACGAAAGATTTAATTTCAAAATAGCTGAGTACATGTCAGAGGGGATAACTGATGGTGTGTTTTCTTACTAGAAGGAAGGACTGTCAGTGACTGACCTTACGATGAGAGATCACCTTTACTATTGCTCTTTAAATATAGTTAATCCCCTCCACTGTCCTGAAATAAGAATCCACAAAGCTCATTAAAAATGTAATGAATCCTACCTAATCATTATGAACAAAAACATAAAATATTACAGAAATATTACTAAGCAGTCCCTATTCCATAGAAGGCTAAGGTATTAGCACTGACCGAGCTCTCCCAGGTCAGTTCCTATTCTGAGTGAACGAGACTGAGAAATTACTACTCTCTCAGGCAGAAAGGAGCCCTCGCCGCTGTTTAGATACACACCTTCCCCATGACTCCTAATCTCAGCCCCACTACTGGTCATCCTACTGCAAAAGCTAAAGCCTTAGATCATCCCCGATGAACCCCTCCCATCCAGGCCACTGACAAAGTCCATCAGCTCTGCCCTCATGGCTCAGACTTAGCACGTCCTCCTGACCTTTCACATACTGAGGCGGGACCTCTGCAGGGTAGTAGGATGGCAGGGACGCGTCACTGACTGGTGGAGTCACTCACCGGTGAGTTCCAGGGCTCACTGTGCTGTCAGGAAGTGGGACCCAGTCAGAAGGGGCCTGGCCACGAGAGGGGTGATCCGGGAGGGTGTCCTTCTCTCCCTGTCGCTCCTTTATCTCTGCTTCCTGGCCACCATGAGAAGAGCACCCTTTCTCCATCGGGACTCCGTTACTGTACTACTTCTGTCTTGGAGACATGAACTGTAACCATGAACCAAAACAAACCTCTACTTTAACTTGTGGGTGTTGAACATTCCCTCTCATGACAAGGAAAATCAAGACATCTACCCTCAAAATGCATCTCAAGCTTTGTTTCCTTTTTGTACCATCAAATTTCTTCTTTCCCTTCTTTACTTACCCCCCAGAGAGTTTTCAAGGAGGGAAGAGGAATGGGAAAAAAATGAGAATTAAGTCATGTCACATGCTGGTATAAATTCTCAATATCGATTAGGATTATAATGTGTGTATGTAGTGTAACGATAAAAATATGTCTCAAAATGGAACACGATGCAGCTGTCCAAATCAAAGTGACAATTCCTCTAGCCCATATTATGATGGCTGGCATAAAATATGCATTAAATAAATACTGATGAAAGTTCCATCAGCAGACTCCCTACTGGCCCCATCTCTAACCTTCCATTCCTGACTCCTTTGAGTCTATTCTAGTGAAGCACTTTGGTAAGTGGGCCCAGTGAAAATGTGAAACAAGGCACGTTGCCTCTGCTATCCATGGCTCTCAGTGCACGTCCATTAGATTTGTAAGAAAGTGTCACATCTAATGCCCTTACCCACCCAGCTCCATTCTGCTGCTGTTGACCTTCTTTAAGCATCACAAGCCTTCTCCTGCCTCATGGTCCTTCACTGCTTTCCATTCTCTCTGCCAAGAACATTCTTGCCTTCTGCTGTAATTCAAGGGTCTCTATGTCAAAGGTCCCTCCGAAAAGCACTCAGTTCCCAGGGTCAGTGCTACAGGGAGGTTCTATGGATCTTTAGGAGGCACAGCTGGTGAGAAATCCTTAAAGAAATAGGCTGGGCACCCACAGGAGATTGTAAGACCTAGACTTGTACAGTTCCCTTTGCTTCCTGCTCTCTTTTTCCATGTGCACCCTGGCATTGCCACCCACCACGCCCAGCAGAAGATCAAAGCAATGAGGACTTGATCTGAAGTGGAAACTGCAAATCTGTGAGCCAAAACAATCTTTTCCCTTTGCAAGGTAATTATCTCAGATATTTCATTATGACAGCATGAAACTCACATGTACCTTACGGTTTGTATCCACATGAGGTGACAGGTAGGGCTTTGGGGAATGACTGGATTGTGAGGGTGTGATACTAATCAGTCCATGATGAGTGTAGAGCTAAATGTGATGTTGGGAGGAGGTGGGTCACTGGGCACATGCCCCCTGCTGTGATGCCATGGCTGTCTGTCCTCTGCCGTGCTGCCCTGCCTTGAAGCCAGCCAATCAGGGACTGAAACCTCTACCAACTGTGAGTCCAAATAATTTCCTCCTATAATCTATGCTTGTGGGCATTAAGCCTCAGGCACAAAGCAAGACGGATTTCGATAACCTAGAAGTGGAGTCATTGCTGTGACTTCCTATTTTGCTCAGAAGCCTTTGAACTGGCTTCCATGAGGAATTGGGAAAGTTGGAACAAGCTGGATACATACGTCAGCCCAGAATGTGGTGAGCCAAGCCTGATGGGAGATTCTGATCAGAGCTCAGAAGCCCATACACATGACAGGCTTTCCGGGATCAGGAGCGAACGTTGTGTATATCCAAATGCTCCCCAAAGTCTCGTGTGTCCATACGCGTGGCTTTGGGGGGATGATTGGATTGTGGGGATGTGATAATTTATAGTTAAATGTAATACCGACAGAGGGTGGGTCACCTGGGGATATAGCCTGGAAAGGTCTCTTTCCTTTCCTTCCCCCATCCCTCTATGCTTTCAACTGCCAAACCATGAGCTATCTCTCTCCTGCCATGGCACCCTGCCTCACACCCTGCTGACTACTGAAACCTCTACAAACTGTGAGCCAAAATAACAACTCCTCCTTTACTTATAAGTGTTGGATGTTAGGTCTCAGTGAGAAGAAAGTAACTAAGACAACTTCCCTTCATTCAGCTTTGCTCTACCACTTAACACAAACTTAAACTAATATCCTTTAGGTTCCATCTTTACTCCCTTGGCCAAACAAGCTGTCTGCACCTTTGCATATTATCACCTTTTTTTCCAGCACTGAGAAGTGAGCCCAGGGCCTTTGTACTGAGCTAACTCCTCTGCTATTTTTGCTCATTTTATTTTTTAAGGAAAGCTTTCACTAAGTTTTCCAGCTGAGCTTGAACTTGTGACCCTCCTGTCCCAGCTTCCCAGAGTGCTGGCTGGATCACAGATGTGCAGCCTATTTTGAGTTCTCACCTGTGCTTACTCCTCAGTCCTTGCTAGTCCAAGTTCCTTTTCCACCACACAAATTGATTCTCACTAAGATCACGCAAAACTTCCGTGTTACCAAAACCAACAAAAATGTTCCCTACTTCACTCAGTTCATCTGTTACAACTTTCGACGCTCTCTATCCCTGTCTAAGTTTTTAATCAGCCATTTCTTGCCCTTCACACAACAATCACGTTATTTTCCTCCCACTTAGTTTGACTGCTTCTCCTTTAGGATTCTTCTACTAGCATGGTTATAAGCTGGGGTAGCCCCCCATGAGGTGATCTCCCCTTGTCTTTCTCTGCCTCTGAATTTCCATTTCTCTTACAGTATTCAGACGTTCACATTTGTACATCTGACTAGATTTTCACATTATTTTCCTAAGTGTCACAGGGGTGGCAAATGCTCCTGCAAAGTCAAATATGTGACCCATGTCTCTAACCCAGCATTAATTAAAAATAAACAATGTTCCCACCCCTTTGAGAGACTGATGCAGGAGGATCTCAAGTCTGAGCACAACCTGGGTAACGCAGTAAGAACTTTCTCAAAATATTTTTTTTAACAGCTAGAGATATAGCTTAGTGGCAGAGCACTTGTCCACCATATGCAGGCCACTGGGTCTGACCCTCATTCCCAGAAAAGAAAAGTGACCAAATCACAGAACGTTTTCATCAAGTGTTCCCTCTCACCAACATGGCACATTGTCTATGTAGTAGAGCCTTTGAGAGCTCTGCATCACCTCATACCTTCTCTTTCCTCACCTTCTCATATCCTATCAATGAATCGTATTCATTCTGCCTTTATCTCCATCTCTACCACCAGCACCCACCGGGCCTCACCCAGATCACTGAGCTTTGTCCTTTGTATCTCCAGATTAAAATTAAAACCAGGTACTAAAAAGGCACATCTGTTCAGAAGGAAATCCAGATTCAAACTTCTGAGTGACTTCCTCTCGCTTAAACTTCCTTCCAGTGGTCAGCAGGGCACTGTGTGGTGGAACCTCCACCGATGGCCTCAGTCTCTGCCTGCATGGTGTACTCTCAGGCTCTCCATCCCCCAGCCACATTTATCTTCCTTCTCACTTTTCAGATTTGTTTTATTTCTAAACTCACTCCCACTGCAGACTCTTTGCTGTTTCTTCTAGTAAGAATACTGTTCCCTGACCCTTTTTTACAGGAACTTATATTCACCTTTTAATTAGTAGTCAAGGGGCCATATCTTCAATGAAAATGTTCTTTATTCCTCTACCTCTCTGCCCTAGCGTTTGGGACTAATTAACATAAAGCTTTATGACTTTCAGCTTTCAAAATATAAGAGAATCAAAGGGCTTAGAAAGGCAAAGAGGATTAAATGAAACTTCTTACAAACTGTCTTGTCTGTAATAGAAGTTAACAAGTATCACCTCCTCTCCTGACAAGCTCCCCATCCCCTGTGACTGTATAAGGCTCAGTACATTGTTGCTATAAACTATAATTTGGGAATTTAAAAAAGAAAGAAAGAAAGAAAGAAAGAAAACAGCCTGTTCTTTGTATCTTTGTAGAGATATTATTTGTCTAGCATACTGGAGACTGTAATTTGTCAATGCGTTCCAGGTCTGAGTTCCTCTTGGGACATAAAACTTCAAGTGATCACAGATTCCTATTTTAGAATTTCTCTAAGAGATACTGTAAGGTTATGTAAGCACAGAGGGGAGGGGCAGGGAAGCAGAAACAAAGACGTATCAATTCCATGACAAGAAAAGTAGGAGAGGTCAAATTTCCTACCACTGAACATCACTGCATTTTCAAGAAAAGACACAGGATGACGTGATGTTCGTTTGGTAGTGTAGCATTTTTAGCACACAGATTTAGAAAGAGCCTGTGGCTTGTCATCCTAAGACCTCAGCTACACAGCAACCCAGTTGCTGCTAAGAAGAGAAGATAACTCGGAGTGTGCTGACAGATGGTGCAGCATCAGACAAGGTCCCCAGCTCTCTCTACAGATCCCTCCCACTTATAAAAGATTTTGAGTTTTATCATTCTTGTAAATCACCCATTTCTTACTTTTCCTCTCTCTTTTATATATCACCGTCCTGAACAGAAAGGAAAGTGACAACGTTTTACAAACAGAATGAATCAATGATGTGTCTATGTGGTCGTTGTGTATTATGCAGAGGCTTCCATTTCAGGTGACTGCTGGCTTGGCCATCATAGACAGGAAGACAGACAGGCAAACAAGCTGACCAGCAAATATTATGAGTAAAAGAAGACAAGTAATCCCCAGTTTGCAAGCACTAAGTTATATGTATCAGATATACAGAGGCCAATTCTCACCATCTCTATAGATACATGTTTGCCTTTTGTGTACCTTAGTCCTGTATTTTCTCCGTTTTCCTCACCACCAAAGACTGCTTACACCAAGGAAGAAATTTTTAAAAGTAGAACACAAAACAAACTTATCACATTCCCTCTCTATTTCCTTGGTCTTTAACTTCATTTTCTTGTGCTGCCTAGAATCCTACTAATTAAAGATGCACTGAGATTGTCAACTATCAAGTTTTAAAACATGAATCTAACTATGAAGATTGAGAAATCATGAGTGGGGGATGGTGGTATAATCACAGCACACAGAGGTTGAGGCAGAAAGATCCTGCAAGCCCAATACAGGCTACAAAGTAACTTAGTGAAACACTGTCCTAAAACACAAAATTAAAAAGAGATAAGGATGTAGCTCACTGCCAAGGCTCTAGGTTCAGTCATCAGGGTGATGATCCTGCAGCAGAGAAGCGGGGCTGGGGAAGGACAAGGATGATGAAAATCAGGGAAATTACTGTGAATACTTTTTAAAATATTTACCTTTTTCTGAGTTATAAAACCAGTATATCAACATATTAGAAAATATAAGAAACTCTGATTAACTAGTTTAGAATATCACCACACAATCAATATACACTTAATATTTGGAGCTTTCCTTAATTCTAAACGTGCATTTTTCTAGAGTAGATCATCTTTAACTTTCTCTTTGGCACTTTATCATTATAAAGTCTTCAGAAGCAGTTTTTAATGCTTGAAAATGCTACATTATATGCACCTATCACAATTTACTTAATCATTCTTCCAATCATTCTTCCAATACCAGTTTCCTACTTTTTACTACTGAAAAGAAAGCTGTAATTAATAAATACATGGAAAAACATTTGCTTTTCAGAATGTTTGATTGATTTTGAAAGGAAAATTATACTAGTCGACTTTTAAATAGGCATTTGAGGTAAAATGTGTGAGGGTGTGGCCACTCTCAGGCACTGGACATAGGCAGCAGGTCCTGAAAGTGTGGGGAAACAGATGAACAGTGTGGGGAATGCCAAAGTGCAACAGTAAAAAATGACAGAAAAAGGTGAGAAGGGGCCAAATATATACTCTGCCTCTTAAAAGAGTTTGCCATGGGATGTGGCTATGCATTGGGAAAAAAAGGTCTTTATTCTGCTTACTCACCATCTCCTGTTTTTAGTGTCTGGGTCTTGGATTAAAACTGTCACCACTTTAGGTTAGCTACAATATTATAAGTTAAAAAAATAAAAATTTGTGTTTGCTTGGAGAGTTCCACGCATTCCAAATTCAGAACAAGCAACTAAAAAGCTACCTCTGGGAGACAACAGGAGAAGTAGACACATGTGCAGAGAGGAACGGTGTACCACTGGGACCACGAGTGAGACATTTAACTTCTTTAGGCCTTAATTTCCTCACCTATGGAATGAATGCAACTGATTCCACCCTCATGTTAATGGTATAATACATTTAGAATGGTTCCTGGCACAAATTAAGCATTTTATTTGTTATTCTCACCATAAATGAAGTTTGGGGGGAAAAAAAAACTCATTTGTAAGTGGAAATCAACCTGTTTTTCATGGTAAGAATGCTGACAGGGAATGAATTGGAATAGTACAAAAGCAATTTAATTTCAACAATAGTATTAAAATCTGATAGAAGTGCTGTATTTCTTGCAATGTTCTGCAAAGAACATAAAGAGGCTAAAAACTGACCTTGCAAAAAACTGCTGATACATGATGTTAAACCCAATACAATAAACTCAAACAAAGGGGATGAGTTCATCCTTGTCTTGATCGTTGATCACCCCAAAATCATTTACCCTCAGACTAAGAAGTTACCAAAGTAAGAACATCAAATATCTCCCAGCCATAGAGACGCTGAAAGATCCAGACCACTTCTTTGCAAGATTACATGTGTACCTGAAATAAGTTTGTGGCAGCTAGTAAGCTACCATCACGATAGGTTTCCCTCAAAACAGCCAATTGTTTAAGAATGGCTCATATTGGGCTGGGGATATAGCTCAGTGGTTCCAGCGTCTGTCTTGCAAGCGCAAGGGCCTGGGTTCAATCCCCGGTAACCACATACAATACTGAGCATGGAAACTCACCCCAGCAGCAACCAGTACCACATGCCACAGTGCTGGGCGTGGTGGCTCACTCCTGTAATCCCAGCACTTAGGAGGCAGAGGCAGGAGGACTGCTGTGATGTGAGTTTGAGGTTGAGCTCAGGGCCAGCCTAAACCACAAAGTGAGACCCTGTCTCAAAAAAAAGAAAAAAAAAAAAAAAAAAGAAAGAAAGGCTCATATTAACCCAGTTCATAGCCTGTGAAATTAACATGATTACACCAAGCTAATTAATATATCCAAGGTCACAAAAAGAAAAAGTGAGCACAGGGTGAAAATATCCTTGTGATGCACAGGCCTGACTATCTAGGAGAAGCACCTAAACTTCAGGGGAAAAACATTCCTGGAATGATTGAAGAGGAGAAACTGTGCTTGCTTGTACACTGCACACAACAGGTACCTCAGGAAATACTGATTGATGAGGAGAAGACACTTTTGTATGAGCAAATTAACTGGGTAATAATTTCCATTTCCAATTTGACATGCCAGGGGTCACTATGTGGTCTCTACTTATCTGATGACAAGAATGGATAACAGGGGAGAAGAGTAATAAAAATCCTGACAGTAACCTGGAAATTGTACAACACTCCCTTCTGGCTTGCTGGTAAAACAGGAACAAGTACCCATGATGCATTACTTCTGATAAACCAGCAATATGATCCTGTGTCTCATCATGTTACATTACTTTCTCTACACAGCAACCACTAAAAAAGTATTCAATGAGGCAAGATTCTTTCTAATTTTGGACTGGTTTTTTTGCTTAGCAAATTCCAACCCATTTGTTCATTTTTAATAAACTCAGCTAAGAAAATTGGATTGTTCATGTATTCTCAATAAAAAGCCAACAATGCCATTATGCCAAGGATTTAGCCGTTTCCGTGTTTTCTCAGGAAAGTTTGCACTGACTGGTTCTGGTTGATGGTCATGCATTTAAACATTATCCTGAGGCAATTTTTGTTCTTCACAAATCAAACTATACATTCTCTGTTTTCCTCCTACACACTTAGCTATTGTGCCAACTAGCACAAGTCAGATTAGGAAAAAAGTCTTTTGTTCCATTCAACGAAATCTACACAATTCATCCAAGTGCAGGAGATACAGAATTTCTACCATTATGGTTCTTGTCACGACAGACAACACAAATTATTTTTCTGCAGCCCTATCCCTGCACTAGCTACCTGTCTCCTGCTACATTCAGAAAAACGTATATTTAAATTAACCCCTGGGGAGCCCTATGATCTTTGCTTGTACTTCTCTCTTCTTTTGACTCTGTGCCTATATCCAATCATAATAATAAGAAATATTAAGCATATTTTAGCATAGTTTAGGATCATTTAACCAAATATCTTAATACACTTGAGCTCATCTATGCTGAGTATACAAGAGGAAGACATAATCAAACAGTCTCACTTTAGATAAAAAGAAACAGACTCAGTGAGCTTAGCTGCCCCAGAGATCAAACCTAGTAAGCTACCATCAAAAATTCTGTTTAGCTACCTAGACGTAATGTATCTTATATTCAGAGCCCTGACATTTCCATCAGTAAAATGGTCTCATAGTTTCTACATAGTTTGTTTTCCTGTGACTTCTGGCTCAGCATGGAAATATGGAAATGTCAATTCAAAATCTACCATCATCTCAACCTAAACTTGTCCAACAGAGCAGATTATATAGTTTTGTATTCTATTTACAAGATGCATCCCCCAACTGAATTTCTCAACTTCTGAGATCACCAACCTTTTGCAATCTATCCTTCTTCATGCTAGCCAGGTAAACTCAACATCAGCTTTCTTCAGGTCAAATGCACACAATCAGGCTGAGTCCTGTGCGTGGGGATGGAACATGGGGGTCTTCTACTAATCCTCCAAGCCTGGGTCAACCAGTAGCTGGCCAGCAGATTTCAAATATCTCTAATCTTAACAGATGTCACAGTACATCAGACTGTACATTTTTTACCTCATTTTCTTGATTACAATCTACTTGATGGTGAAGTTTACTGCATCATCTTCTTCCTGTTACTTGAAAACTCCTGACAAATACTGACTCCAGCATATTAAGTTAATGTGCCATTAACTGATCCTTTTCATTTTTGCTAAAAAACCTCAAGTTTATCTTTCACAGGACAGAGCATTTTAGGTTTTCATTTTATGGAATTCAAAAATTCCAAAGTCCATTTACCAAGCTGTGAAGTCTCCTGAGGCAAAAAAATGTCAACTTGATTTAGAATACTTCTCAATGAATGACAATATATGAGTCCAATATGTGCTTTTTGTTTATGTTTTGTCTTACAAGAGAAAAGCCAAAGACGGTACCCAAAATGATATTTATATAACCCAGCTGTGCAGAGCTGGGGCACAGCACCATGCAAAGCATAGAATGCCATACAAAATATTTAGAATTTGTAGGCTTAGAAGAGTTTCATATAAGTGAGGAATCCTGAGGCTTCAATTTCAGTAACTTCAGGATAATTTAATCTTTGGGTAAAAACAACAGGGATAAATCCCCAGGAAAGTGGCCTGTCAGGGAACAAGGTGAAAACAAACTTCTCTGCTTTCTCGCTGGGTGCAGCACAGACCTTTCACTGTGATTCAATAAAGCAGTAAAGAGAAATTAAGAAAAGGCACTTTGTGCATTCTCAAGGAAGAAATAAATTTCACAGGATGCTTACAAAAGTGACTGTCATACCATTTCAAACAGAAAAGACATCCAATTGTTTCTTGTCATGACCCACAGAAGTTCAGAACAGACTGGGGATCTCTTCATTAACCTCAGATGAGGATCAGGAAAGCAGAATACTGGCTGATCCTTCTTCATCCCTGGACTGCAACTCAGACAACAGGCTCACACTGCCAAGCAGCCTTGCAGAGACTGAGGAGGTGTCTTACTCTGCTCTCTCGATACCTGCGCATCCTATCCAGGGTCACAACTGCCAAGTGACTTTTGGAGTGGCTAATGAAAAGGAACAAAAGCCCAAAGCAACTCTTGCAAGGTCTTACAACAACTTCTAGCATGTAATCCAATCCCACACCACATATACACACAGTGAGTCCACAAGAGTTTAATGCCACAGACTCTAGTATTCCTCAGCTTCAAAACAACACCTCCTAAAGGAAGGTACCTCCTACACTGCTGCTACAAGAGCTGTAACTTTAGAAATCACATAAGGAGTAATTCTTAGTGCTTTTGTCCACAATTTTATTATTCTGGCCAGGTGAAAAACTACAGAGTTTTAGCTCTATAGGCAGAAAAGTGTCTCCTAGAGCTTTAAAGCAAGATTTTTCCAACGTGTCAAAGCTGCAGATACCTTCAATTTCCTCCATTTGCTATAAATTGCTGCTTTTAAGAAATATTTAAATGAATAACTTTTGAACATATGGATGCATGTGCACATGCACACATATCACATAGATAACAATTATTATAACTAGTCCTACCACATTAGGTCAATATAATAGCTATGCCCAAAGATGTATGGCACTTAAGTTTGCTGTGATAAAATTATAATCAGTCACTAATTACTGTATGTCCTTACCATGTGAAGCCACAGTACAAGTTGAATATTCCTACAGTAAAAATCTGAAATTCAAAAACATTTTGAGTACTGACAAGATGCCACCAGTGGATATTCCACATGAGGTAACTTGGCTTCATGCAGATAATTACTGAAAACAAAATTACCTCCAGGCTATGTATATAATGTGTGCATGACACCAAGAAAAAATTCATGGCTCTACTTGAATATCCCAAGGATATCTCCTTTGGGGATCCTGGGTCCTATCCCTTTATGAGTGGGTTCTATGAATAAAAAGGAGAATTCATTAGATGTGTGGTAAGTAGACTGACAAAATACAGCACAGACTGGCTATTCATAAATCTCTCTATGCACACAGTTAAGCAGCATATGCCCACTCATCACAAGTCAAGATGAGTCATGCTACTGAGTTCTGCCCATGTCAGGCCGAGGAAAATGTAGATGTTACCCAAGACAACTGCTGAAACAACCTGCCAAATTCATTCACTTTTTATAGAAAAATTAGAAGCCATATATTTCAACATAATAAAACCACCCAGTTGCAAGAACCCAGAGTAGCTGACTTGAAGATGAGCTGCTGCATACAGGTAACTCATCTTTCCCCTTCATTCGGGAAAGAAATAAACATTTACTGTTAAATGTAAACAAGGAGAGATGATTGCAGGAAGCATTTTCTCACTGTAAATGATACAGTTTAGATTTAGAACATCCACCAAAAGCCCAAGGGTTAAAGACTTGGTCCAGAGATTAGCACAGTTGGTAAGTGTGAAAATTTGCAGAGATTTTAGGCCATGCGGGAGAGAGGATGTCCTTTAACAGGACAGCAGAAAGCATCATCTCTTTTTCTTTTAGTCGTAACTTCTGGGCAGTCATGTTGGGCTTGCCGCCACAAGCCCAAAGCAATGGGGCCAGCATGGGCTGGAACCACCAAAACTGTGAGCCAAAGAGAACCTTTCCTCTTTATAAACTGATATTGCTTTAGGTATTGTTACAGTAAAAAAACTAGTGACTATGTTTTGCCACTCTAGGAGTATTCTTGGATATATTTCCTGGTGTACATCTGCAGATATCTTTTAACAATACTCACCCTATATATGCTGTGTAAATCTGTAAGGATGTGTAGTTTCAAACTGTATAGTTAATGCCAAGTTACTTCCAAAATCAGTGTATACCTCCAAAAGCAGAGTTGCTTCTCATTGTACTCATATTTTATTATCAAATTTCTAGATTGTTATTCCTGTTGTTCAAGGAATGATAAGTTATGTATTTCATTTTCATGACCGTCAACATTGAATACCTTTTAATATTTACTAGTCCTGTATTTTTTTCTAAACGTCTGTTGAAATCACCTTCACACTTTATGCTTATGCTAATTATAATATTATTGTTTTTAGAGGTTCTTTATACATTCTGAAGAGTGATCCTTTATATCTTTTTTAAAATCTTTATTGGTACATTAAATATACACATCATGATTGCACTCCATAATGGGGATTTGTACCAGTATAAGACACAACTTAATTCTCATTTTTTCCCATAGCCCTACCCACCCTACCACCCCCCGATCCTTTATATCTTAAAAATACTTCATATTCTTTTTTATACTTCCCTTCTCAGTTTTTAAATTGGAAGTTATATACTTTATGTACTAAAGGAATCTGAGTCTTCCTTTATAGTTCACACTTGTTTTGTTTATGAACTCATTCTTTACACTGACTTCATAAACACATTTTCATTCCATACCATCAAATGGTAAAGATGCAGCAACAACTAAAACTGACAAAGAATCTGACAATGGAGACAACACTAAAAGGTAAAATATATGGTTTTTATTCAATGATTAAGGTTCTGGAGATGTTTTTTTAAGTCAAGAAAAGAGATAGTGAATTTCAACAGGTGCAATGCTTCTGGGAGAAGTGATTTCCATCATGCTCAAAGATGGCCTCTTGACAAAGTGTTATCTGAGCAAGTTTCTCTTTGGGGTCCCAAAGAGATGATGGATGCAAGAGTCCTCCAAGCATAAGGTCAAGGGAACACAAAGACCCACAGGTGGAAGGATAGTCCACACATTCTATAAAGTGTAGGGAAAACAGTACAGTTGGAGAAAATCAAGCAAGGGGAAACTGAAGGAAATTCCCTTCACCCCAGTCCTTCCCAGAAAGTCCACCTTCCTCCAGCCAAACTCACTGAGGACATCTCTGCTGTGTGTCTACCACATTCCATGACCAGTTAAAATTGGTCCCTCTTGAACCCTCGACCGCCCTCACTGTAATTCAAGTCATGAATTAACTTTGGCAGTAGCTTCCCAACTAATCTTGGTTTTGCTCTTTTCTCCCCACTAGCCTAATCCTCCAGAATTATCTCCAAGTTTTGTAATGTATACATTGTTTCCCAAAATACTTTCCACATTTCTCTAAGTAACATCTAGAGTTCCTGCCGTAACCTTCAAGACTTTTCCACAGACCTAATCAACTAATCTCACTCACACTCACAGCCTCGTCCCTAGCCCTCCTTCCCTCTGTGCCCTTCTCTCAATCCCCCAGCTTCCCTTTTCTTCACCTCCCTTTCTCTTTTTTATCCTCCCCTTCCCTATTTTCCCTCTTGCCCCACCCACATCTACACACACACACACACACACACACACACACACACACATATCATCCTCCTAGAGACGAAAGAGTATATGCAAAGCGACAAGCTTGGAAGATTTTTAATGAGTAATGAAAGAAGTCTGAGAAAGTTGCTTAGCATCTTTTTTCTTATCCTTCCTTTTTTGTAATCTTTGAAAAAATACTAAGAATTATATAAAACATCAATGAACTATTTCCAGCTCTGCCTTGAGGGTCAACCAGACATTGCTCTAATTTTTAATAACACAAGAAGTTTTACTTGATGAATTCATTTGAAAAGTAAAACCAGGATAGTGTTGTTACAAATTAATTTAAAATTAGTATTCCAGAGCTGAGTACAACATATAAAACAACAAATAATTATAATTACTTTAAAAGGGCATGTCAAATATTTCTTCCCTTCTCTCTTCAGTCCTGTATGTGGATTTGTTCTTCTCATGTAAACACCTTAGTGAAATAGTTAAGAGACTATGCTAAGCCTGATATATAAAAGAATAAAAGACAAGAAAACAGAACACTTAACATGGAAAAAAAAACGCTCAGTATTTCCCCACAAGGCACATGATCTCAGCTGCAATAGCCTTAAACATTTATAGCTAACTAAATTTTTTATGAGACGCCACTAAGAGGGTTCAATCCATTTCTTAAGAATGACAGCCTGGCCACAGAGAGTCTCTCAGAAAGCAGAGCCCACATCTTGCCATTCCAAATGGGAATTTTCATCAGAAGATGGCAGAAGGCTCAGTAACAACTGCCCTACGCAACCTCAATGCTCCTAGTCTAGCTGGCTTCTCACCTGTTTAATAAAGTACAAAACAGCTCTAAGACATAATGTGCAGATTAAAAAAGAAAACACTCTCATGCAATTGACAATACAAGCATTAGGAGAGATCCCTATTTTTGAAGCAATATTCAGTATTAACATTTAGATACTCTGCTCCCAAATGCCACTGCACCATTTTCTTGCTACTCCAGATCCACACGCAATTATAACACGCCTTTCTGGTACAATCTCCACAACAATGTTTCAGCACACACAGTCACAGTCACACTTTATTAATATTTATGAACCTAGAAAAGTCAGTAAAGCTTGCCTTTCAAAAAGGCCACCCTGCTAGACTCCCGCCATCAAAACAGTAATAAAATTAGCTCCGAACAGTCTAGCAAAACAACCTGAAAGAAAACATATCTGAATCACAAAAAAGGAGGAGTGACTAAGATATAAAACATGGCAAAATGCTTTATCAAAAAGAATACATTAATCAGAATAACCTTTCCAAACTGGTGCTGCATCACCAACTCCAACATGAGGTAAGGTCATGGGGAAACACCAGGCCTGTTGAAAAGGCCAGACAGCCAAATACCAGAGAGCAGGAGGAAGAACAGCTGCAATGCTCTCTTCAACTGGCTTTATCCATCTTTTTAAGCAAGGGGTAAAGATAATTTCACAGTAGTAGCTAGAAAAACTACTAATACAACTGGGAAGACAAACGTCTTCTCATGTATGTTGGTATGTCTCACATATAGACAGACAGATGGAGACACACACACAGAGTTACAGGTTGAACTGTGTCCTAGTAGAGTTACACTAACATCCAATCCCCAGGGTCTCCGAATGTGACTTTACTTGGAAACAGGGTCACACAGATATAACTTGGTTAGATGTCATACTGGATTAGGGTTGGCACTTAGTCCATATGACTGGCATGCTGATGAAAGGAGGGAAATCTGGACCCTGAGACAAAGATCAACAAGGAAAATGCTATCTGAGAATATGCAGAACTTAGTGTGACATGGATACAAACACAAACATTGAAAACTGACAGTTATGATCAAGGAGCTACACAGAGCCAAGAAGGTTCACCCAGAATTTGAGAGGTACCAAGTCCCTGACATCACCTTCATTTTCAGATTTAATCTCTAGAACTGAGAGGGATTGTGTCTTTGCTGTTTTAAAGATATTCAGTTTATACTACTATGCTACAGCAGCCTTAGGAAATGTGGGTGCATGCACACATGTAAAGGAAAGGCCCAGAAATGTGCATTTTTAAAAACTGATATAGGCTTTGAGAATAATGCATAGTAATACTTAATAGCTGGCTGAAAATATCCTGATTTTCAGCATGAATATAAATATAGAGTCCATTAAACAGATAACTATTTAAAGAACTACACTAGTTTGGAAATGAAGTCAAAGTCTTCCCTTTCAACTTCAAAAGCAATGGGTCATTCTAGTGCACAGTGAGTCCCTAACGCCTCAATTTCTTCTGCAAAAAGACAGTCGGGAAGAAGATCGATTTCTTACACAACATTTTCATTTCTCCACAGCTACATGAGGGCTTTGGTTAGGGGTTTCATCTTCTTCCATTCAGTTCTCTACAACAGCTTCTATATTGACTTTACTTCTCTCATATTCTATTTTCTTGATGCCAAATGAATGCTATTCTGAAGCTGCCCAGTGGCCAGTATCTGCATACAGCCAGATTTCCTCAGCTATGTTCCAATAGTCCAACAGGTTCTTAACATACAAGTGGTGTTGAAAAACATTCATAGGTTCAGAAGGACTGAGAAATCCTGGCTTAAAGAAATTAAAGTTGCTTACTGAATGACTTGATCTTTAATGTGCATTTCTAAATCTTAGACCAGCAGGTAATGTTTTCCAAACATACTGACCATAAACCCCTTAAAAAAAAAAAAAAAGGAATCACTTTGGAATCCCGTGGAATCTAGAGACTGGATTCTACAGAACAGAATTTAAGAAAATATTTACCCAAAAGTGTTGAAACATAATTTATGGAATTGATCTCCACCCACCCAAGTTATTCGCGTGTCTGTGTCAGTGTGTGTCTGTGTGTGCAAACCCAGGACATGACACAGGTCAGGTGTGCACTACACCACTGAGCTATACCCATGGTCCACTCATACTATCCTAGGAGTGGCTTCACTCCAAAATTCTCTATCATGTATTCTATTAGGTGATTTCACTAAGACGCATTCTTTACCATAAATTGAAGATAACTTCACCCCAGAGAGACATGATAGGCAGGACAGCAGTGCCAAATGCTCTGTCCTGGGAGATGTTCATTCTTTCATCTATGCATTAAGCAAATATCGATTATGGCCCTCATAAGAATGAGGCACAGGGCCGGGGAAGTTAGCTCAGTGGTTCCGGCGCCTGTCTTGCAAGCGCAAGGGCCCGGGTCCAATTCCCCGGTAACCGCATAACAATACTGGGTCACCCAGCAGCAACCAGTACCACATACCACAGTGCCAGGCGTGGTGGCTCATGCCTGTAATCCCAGCACTCGGGAGGCAGAGGCAGGAGGATTGTGATGTGAGTTTGAGGCTGAGCTCAGGGCCAGCCTAAACCACAAAAGCGAGACCCTGTCTCAAAAAATAAAAACCTAAAAAAAAAAAAAAAGAAGAATGAGGCACAATTCATAGTTCTGAATCTACAATGGCACACAGAAGGCCCTTAGTCTAATTCTACAGAAAATACTTCCCAGGAGTACTGAAAGCAAGCTAAAACAAAAAGAAATTAGCACATAACAGAAATATCATAATGGAGAGAACAGGGCTCTGTGTACTCACGTGAGAAGGGGCACTTGGCACAGCCCTGACTGGGAGCCAAAGCTACAATAGCAGTGGCAGCTACACTAAGTTTGGAAGGATGAAAGGGAAGGAGCCAAGAAAAAAGGTTGGGGAGAGTGTGCTGGGTCTCTTTTATGGCACCTAACCATGAACAGCAAAGATGAGCTCCAGGGTAGAGCAGAGAGAGCTGCAGGGACCCTTCAGGAAGGAAGTCACAGGGAAACACAGCCAGACAAGTACTGTGGATCATGGTAAGAACCTTGAGCACATACACTGAGTGAGGCCAGAAATCACTAGAGAGTCTAAGTCCAGCAGTTGAACGATTTCACTACTAACTTAGATGAATGACTTGGACATAAAGCTAAAGAAAGTTGCAAAAGTGGGAAACAACTGGCTAGAAGTGATTGTCAGAATCTAGCCAAAAGATGGTGGGTGGTAGCAATGAAAGAGAAAAGAGGTGGCCACACCCTGGCTTTACCAGGTCAGCACATACAGATTGCATCCGGGTGTGAAAAAGACAGTCCAGAAGTTTGGAGCCGGATCTGCAAGAGCACTAGAGGTGTCACACTTTGAGGGGAAGAAAATTAGAGGCCGTTTCTGCATAATGGTTAAAAGTAACAGGAATTAAAAAGAAATGCATCTGTAGTTTGTACGCATACAGAACCACATCATTTAATTATAACCATAGGGGGTAGTGCAAATAACTAAACAAATAGAAACAATCAACAAAATCAAATAGGCTGATTAGAGTGTTTGTTTTTTTAATGCCTACAAAATGCTGCACTGAAGTTCCATTTACAGATTAAAGTATTAGTATTTCTTAAC